>OAMR01000218.1:760183-802504 GCA_900205405.1 Echinochloa crus-galli | reverse complement strand
CATTGTTAATTTCCATGGTAAACATAGTTCTAATTAAGAGTCCAATTAAACATATATCAAACACATATGGAGGTGCGATGCAAAGTGAAAAATTGTGAGTGGATGAAAAGGTGCATAGAGTAATAGTGATCAAAATCTATAACAATTGGATAAGGATAAATATGTATCGATATAAGTATTACATTAGAATATTAAACGATGAGAGTGTATGAATATGCACAAGGTAAGAACTTTTTTTAGTTAGATGTTCTTTTGTTTTTTTCCAGGATTTATAATACTTATGTCTTCCAAGTTTGGTAGCCCGTGCGGGAGCACGGGTTGATGGACTAGTTGATGCCAATCGGCTGCAATGCCAGAGCTCAAGTTTGTGCACGCGCTTTAGGGCGTTTGGGTGCTGGCCACTCAACATCCAGCTAGGATACCTTGAACCTTTGTAATTGAAGATACCGAGGTCTATAATATCCTTCGGTGGCCAAAGGCCCTCAAGTATCTCTGCTTGGACGTCCGGGGTCTGCCTGCCGTTAAACCACAGGTCCAGTTTTGTGAGTCGCTCCTTGCGTGCTAGGTCAGCTTCAAGAGCTTCCTCTTTGCTTCCGACATTCCCAAGATCACATATACCCAGAGTGCCTCGAAGCTTGTTTAGGTGCTTCAGCTGCTTCAACTCATACCCTTGTTCCTTCTTTACTTTGAAGTATTCCATTGTCTGGAGTGATGTCAGAGTGCCAACGTTTGGGAAAAACGAAAGGCCAGAGATGTTCTGCAAATGGATGAGATTAGACATGTCTCCAGGACAGGATACGCTGCGGTCATGAGGGACTTCTATGGTCTGCATATGGTAAAGCTTGCTAAATGTGCTCGGCAAAACCACATCTGTCAAGCCATATTCGTAACAAAAACCAAGATAACGTAGATTCCTCATCTGATCAATAGATGCTGGGAATGAAAAAGGTAGATGCACATCAATAGATTCTAAGCTCAGAAACATATCTTCCTTAAGAATAAGATTTATTTCAACGATCAGCACCCGCAGTTTCCTCAGCCTCCTGAATAAACGCTTAAAAACTTCTTCTAAGTCATGTTTCCTTTTCTTGCCTTCAATGAGTTGCATTCTTTCCGTATCTGTATAATAGTGCTCCTTAATTATCAGGGTTCGTAAATTTCCCAGTTTCAGATAATTCTCTGCGATCTCTGCTCCATTGTTGGTCTCAATGAAAATATGGCGAACCCCAGGTGGAATATCTTTTGGCGAGCCAAGCAAATCAATTCTATGGAAGTAGCTCCCAGCAACCCTCTCTGCCAACTCGTGTAGTAGGTCATGAATTGTGAAAAATGTTCCTTCCACTTGCAGAAATGAGAACATCAGTAATTCATCAAAGTAGTTCTGGCCTACATCTTCCAAATCCCCGGTTACATCGCTCCTGGTGTTTACAAACCCTTGTGCTATCTAGATGCGAACCAACCGATCTCGTTGTAACTTGTATCCTCTGGGGAATGTACTGCAGTATGCAAAGCACTGCCTGATGTCCTGACCAAGTTGCTGATAGCTCCACCATAGAGCTCCCATGGTCTCGTTCAGGACATCATCGTTCGCTGTTCTTTCCCAGAAACTGATACTTCTATTATCTAAAAAAAAGAAACTGTTACTTCTATTCCTCTGAAGCTGCTTTCCTACTGTTACTGCTGCAATAGGCGAGAAGAGTAGCTTTTTGGCCCAATCCTTTTATATGGTCCATCATCACCGACCGCACCTGGTCGCCGTGCATGATGCATGAATAAGGATAAGTAATCCTTCTCTTCCAAGTCAGGTATTAAAATTTGCTTCTGAGCACCTAGAGCTGCAGCTGCATCTTCTCTTTGAGCTGTCACCAGGATTATGCTTCCGCTCTTCCCAGCGTCAAGTGCATCGAGTAGAATATCCCGTCCCTTCTCATTCTCCTCATTGACCCAGAGATCATCCAGTACCAACAAGAAACGCTTTTCTTTCAATTTTTCTTCTAACTTCTTCTGCAGGCTTCTAGGACCTTCAGTATCAGAGGGCTTCTCTTGCGTGATCTGCTCCAGCATATCACGAAATATCTTATCCACTCTGAAAGTGGTAGACACGTGGCTGAACATGATAAGGTCAAAATGTTTATCTTCAGCTCCCTTCTCATGTTCACAAACATATTGAGCCAGGGTACTCTTTCCGGATCCTGTAATACCATGTATGCCAATCACCGACACCCACCCACCCCCCCCCCCCCCCCGCGACTCGCGGTCATGGCTCGATCCAGCCCCTCCACCTCCCCAATCTCACCGCCGCCCCCTGCCCCGCACCGCCACCAACGCCAGCCCGTCCCCGTGCACCTGGGCGGAGTTCTTCGGCTCTCCGCGTGCGGCACCGGCGAGATCCAGCACCTCAAGATCCATGGCGCCTGGATCCGGCCGGCCAACCTCCCAGCCGCTGCCCAGCGGTCGTCCTGCTGCCTCGGCAAGACCCGGTGGAGCTCCGTCGTACGCTGAAGTGACCAGGCGGGGCGCATTCAATTCGACGCGTCAACGGCCGTCGAGCGACCACCCCCACGCCGGAGTTACTGCTCCGGACGACTGCATTCAATCCAAGCGGCCTCGCAGACGCAAGGTGAGGAGGAAGGCTGGACCTACGTCACCTATGCCAAGAAGCGCTCCAGCCGTCCTCCGCTGCCCAGCTTTCGGCGACACGACCCGCGACGCGACTCCG
Source organism: Echinochloa crus-galli (assembly GCA_900205405.1). Lineage (NCBI taxonomy): Eukaryota > Viridiplantae > Streptophyta > Magnoliopsida > Poales > Poaceae > Echinochloa > Echinochloa crus-galli. The sequence goes on along the minus strand of OAMR01000218.1, from coordinate 799,785 downwards.
ATTCATGGCGTCCGGCTGTGGGTGTCGGGAGGCATATTGGCCTGCTATAATAACGGTCAAGAGTGTATTTCTTTAGAGTACACATCATTAACCTCGTAGTTTCATTGGAACGTTCGTTCCATCCAGTTGAGTTTGCGCGTATGTGTGGTAGCATATATTATTGTACTACTAGAATTCTGTTTTGAATGACGTACCGTGAAGCTGTTTAGCTATTGGATCACAAAAAAAGTGGATAAAAGTATTTCACAAAACCGAATTATCTTCTCGGCATATTTCACAAAATTGAATTACCTTCTTGGCCTATTGTTTTGGTGGTTTCTTATTGGCCTCGTATTCCATTTTTCTTTTATTTGCTTGGTTCCGTTCAAAGTCCTTCCTCTTCACACTTGTCCAGCGCCGACTTGCCGTGCCCATTCCGAACTTTTCAGCTGGAGCCGCGTCTTCGCACAAGTAATCGACGCCACATCAGCAGATCAGCTCCCCACCCCTCTCGGCATCCGCCGGCCCACGACCACGACCCGCCGGCGTAGCTCCGCCCCCCTCCCTCGCGGAATCAAGGTGGGCGCCTCCGGCCGCCGCCCGAGCCGCCACTGTTCGCCGTCACATCGGCTTCGATTCCCTGAAGCCGTTTCAAATTCGTGCTGCTGGTGAGCTCAGGTGCTCGATTCCGCTTCCTCTTTGGCTTGAAGTTTGCTTAAGAAGTTAAGGCTCCGGATCGAATCGCGGCTAATCCGCGCACTCCGCTCGTCTAATTAGTTCAGGAATTGCCGCGGGGGCTCTAATCCGAGTGGGAGTTTAGTCGCCCCTTTTACTTTCCCCACCTGAGAACGATTCGAGTGGAAGGAATTTTGCAATTAGATATCCGTTGAGTTTCCCGCACCTGTGGATTCGGCACTAGGCTGTTTCTATCCTCTGGATTCTGGAAGGTCGGCGGCCTATGGTGCAGTATCCTCGGTTGTTCGTGGTCCTCTTGCCTGTTATAGCCATGAGGAATCATTGCCCTGCACAATTCATACTTCGTCTTTAGTCTTTACCCCTAAGAATAGAAACAGTACTGTTAAAACAATGAATTTGTTGAGTTCGGCACATGCTATCGGTTGCTGACATGCTTATCTGAGCTTGGATTTTTTTTGGACTAGAAATTCTTAATTTAGCCAAGATCATTTTTCAGATTTATTTTGTCATTCATCTGAGAGAAAAAAATCATTTGTATGCAAGCGGTATCTGAGATTATATACCAATGTTGCAAATAGTGGGCTATAGAATTTAGCGGAGTACTTCTAAAAAAGCTATAGGGGCTATAGCGCAGCTATAACGGAAGCTATAGCATTTAGCGGTATGCGAAAAACTATCAAAATTTAGCCCTAAACATTACCAATTTTATGATTTCCAGCTCATATTTCATAAGTACATGCAAACAATAGTGAATACATAAGGAAATGAGCCGCAATTTATAAGATACATCATAAATCGTACCTTGCTGTTTATAAATCACAACTATATAAGTTCATAAGTCAAACATAGCGGTGTTAGCGGAGCTAAGCTATTGAATTTAGCGGGGCTATTTCATGATATAGCGGAGTTAGCGGCATTAGCGGTAATATGTGCAATATCGTAGCGGCATTTGTCTTAAAAAGCTATAGCGGGCTATTTGCAACATTTTATACCTCTACTTGCAAATCACTACTCATGGCACGACTATTTGTTTGCTGCACAATTGTCTGTGAATGGATTGATCTGTTTGGCAGTCTGTTTATCATCTGAAATATCTTACTAACTTTTGAACTTTTTACATATCATTTACACTCTAATCTTAATGCATCGGTCTTGCAGATAGTAAAATTTGAGCACAATTTGGACTGGTAGTTTAATCTTTGAGCTCAATTTGGGCTGGTGGTTTTCTTCACATTCTGGGCATGCTCAGTCTTCTAGTGAACGTGCAATTATATGATGTTGAGGGCTAAGAGCATAGGAGGCCAACAAAGTGCTATCAGCTGCCATGAGAGTCAATCTTGGGCTCCTTTTGCCCTTAATGGACAAATATGCAGCGCCCACATGGGCTATACTGATATCAGGATTCTTTATGCTGCTTTCTGTTTCTCTCTCGATGTACTTGATATTTGAGCACCTCTCGGCGTATAACAATCCAGAGGTCTGTTTTACTACCACACCATGTTCCCTTTTTATGCCGTTTGTGATAATCAAATATTGATCTTTATCATGTTTGCTTCGTTACAGGAACAAAAGTTTGTTCTTGGTGTTATCTTAATGGTCCCTTGCTATGCTATTGAATCGGTAATATCTTCAAAACAACTTCAAACTCTATGTTGATCGGCTATAGCTCGTCTAGTTAATGTTTGATACTTTACTTCAACAGTATGTTTCTTTGGTAAATCCGGACACCAGTGTCTACTGTGGCATCTTGCGCGATGGCTATGAGGCATTTGCTATGTATTGCTTTGGGAGATATATCACTGCTTGTTTAGGTTAGTTCTTTTCTCATTTTCTGAGCCTCTAAGGCATTGTAGGTTTGAATGCCACCCTCAGAGGTTGTTACGTGCATTTACAAATGATGCTTAAAGGTCGGGTCAATGCTGTTGGAAATCAGTAACATCAATTCTTTTACATGCATATTATTTTCCCTTTTGAGAGTACATGGATCGTGGATATCAAGTATGCTTCAAGTGCAGTTATTTGGTTTTGAAACGAAGCATGGCTTCATTTATTATTCTGGATATTACACCAAGCATCCTTAAACTGAATACATGTTTCGTCCACATTTTATGTTCCTTAACAACTGGTAGTATGGTATGCTTGGATGGAGGCTATTTACGGTGTCAAAGGGTTTCGTCTTTCCTGGTGCCCTACATTGTTCAAAAGTAGCAGTTTATTTATGTGTTGTTATCACTGTTTTAATCCATCAAAAGGGGTCTTTACAGAATTTCCAACAATTCCCTTTCTTCAATCCCAAACCTTCGTTAGTTCATGCAATGCAACTAGATGAAGTCAGTCAGTACCCTTCTTCATCCATGGACTAAACAGTGGTCCATACTGACTTTCTATATGTTGGCTGGAGATATGCCAGCTAGAACTCATAGATGATGTCACACTATTTTTATTCTCCTATTATTTTCTTATTGATAAACAAAAGGAGCATTAACTTGTTAAAGATATTATATGAGACTGATTTGTTGACAGTTTGGTAGATACACTTCCACGTAGCCTTTTGTTTTTGTATTCCGCTGTTAATTCATTTGGGGAATTTATATAATTGGAATTACCTGTTTCTTTTTCATCTACTGTTGCTTGGTTTCTTCATTTCGTTGTTTACTGCATTTGTAGGTGGTGAAGATAGGACTATTGCATTTTTGAAGAGGGAAGGCGGTGAAGATTCCAGAGAACCTCTTCTGCATGATACCTCTGAAAAGGGTGTCATTCATCATCATTTTCCTATTAATTACATATTGAAACCATGGAGACTTGGTGTGCGGTTTTACCAGATTATCAAATTTGGTATATTTCAATACGTACGAACGCTTGTCCATCTAGTTAAATCAGAGCAGTTAAGATTTGCAAGCAACTTTGGTTAACCACTTCATATACATGCAGGTGATTATAAAGACACTCACAGCTAGCTTGTCTCTTATTCTTCAACCTTTCGGTGTATATTGTGATGGAGAGTTCAAATGGGGATGTGGGTAAGATGTTTTTTTTTTCGTTTTCTTTGTCCAAATGATAATAATGTTTTTGCACTATTTCTTGAACCCTGATCAAAAAGAGTCATGCATCTCTCGTTGATTGATATCTGTAGTGTTGAATTAATTTAGTTTGAAGGATGGTGCAGAAGACTATGATAGGTACACAGAAATGTGCAATGATCACTTTGTCATCTTGATGATGACTACCTGTATGAACTGTGATAGCCATTTCTGTATCCTCCAAAAATATATGTGCATCCTGCATTCCCCTCCTTTTCTGCAATACCCAAATGGTGAGAATTGGATGATTTAACTTTTTTTTTTACTCTGTGCTGCAGATACCCTTACTTTGCTGTAGTCCTGAATTTCAGCCAATATTGGGCCCTATACTGTTTAGTTGAATGGTACACAGCTACCAAGGACGAATTGGCACATATTAAGCCATTGGCTAAATTCCTTTCCTTCAAGTCAATAGTGTTTCTGACGTGGTGGCAGGGTGTGATAATTGCTATCATGTATACTTTGGGCTTGGTTAGAAGTCCATTAGCACAGAGCTTGGAGTTGAAATCAAGTATTCAGGATTTCATCATTTGTATAGAGGTACCTTTTCTTTTCAAGTTACACAGGCTCTCAAAATTGTTGTTTTACTTATCATATTTCATGTTTTCCTACAACACAGATGGGCATAGCATCAATTGTTCACTTGTATGTGTTCCCTGCAAAACCTTATGAGCTGATGGGGAAAAAATATTCACCTACAAACATTTCAGTACTTGGGGACTATGCAGCCTCAGATCCTGTGGATCCTGATGAGATAAAGGATGTCAGTCGACCTACCAAAGTGAGGCTTCCGCAGTTGGAACCAGATGAGATAATTGCAACTAATATTAAAGAGAGTGCTCGAGACTTTGTAGTTGGCAGTGGCAAATATGTGAGTTCTTACCTGCAGATCACACCCTGAATCAGTAGAGTCTACTGCATTCCTTTATAAACGTGATTAGGCTAATTGGAAAAAATTTTAGGATATCTCAATTTATCTTTGATGTCTTCTGCTTATTCCTATACTAGGTGATAAAAGATTTTAAGTTCACCGTTAAACAAGCAGTACGTCCAGTGGAGAAGCGCTTTGACAAAATGAAGAACATCATGTCCAGGCAAAGCCATGATGACAATTGGGTGAGTGCATCTACACCAGAGAGGACTATTCGTGGTATCGATGATCCTCTCATAAGTGGGAGCGCCAGTGACAGTGGGATCCCTAAAATGAAAAGACATCGCAGAGATCCAAGCTCAGCGGGTACTGTGGACAGTTGGGAAGGTACTGAGCAGGCACCTGATGGCTTTTTCATACGGGGTCGCCGGTGGGAAATCAAGAAATCGTGATCCTCTTTTCGTGCCACCGGTGGTGAAGCTGTGCAGAACTGCAGATTGTACCACACGGCAATTGGTACATATGTAATATGTTGCCTGTGACTTGCTGTATTGCTGGTGAATTTTGCTACTAGCATGAAGCTTGGTTAGGCCATACACTACAGCGTAGAACGTTTTCTGTGGTATACTGGTAGATTATGTTATGTACATAGCACACCATTTCTTCCACCTTGATTTCTGCTGACAACAGGAGCCAAGGAACGGCACGTGGTGACATTAGCCACCAAGTGTGTGCTCAAGTTCTACAATCTTACACCATCATGTCTTTTGTATATAAATTTCTTCTTGATTTGATGCACATAAAGTTTGTCCCGTTTTCTTCGTTCTCAAAACAATATTGATCGTTGAACAACTGCTGATGCTTCTACCTGGGAGATCTTAAACAATACGGAGTAGTATTAAAATTTCACAAATTCTTGTGTTCGTATTATCATGATGGTTATGGCGGAGGCGATACATACTACAGTACTATACTATGTCTTTCGGTACTGCTGCGAAAGACCAAATTGAAATTCATACTGGGCTGGACCTTGTTGATTTCAGGCCGATGCTTTGTTTCCAGGCCCAGCCCAAAATTGCTAACAAGACTGGACTGGCGGTGGCAGACTGTCAGGGCTCGGGTTCACTTTTCTGTTTTCAGTGAGCCGCCTCTCCTCCACCTGTTTCGCTCCACTCCCCGAGGTTCAGGGTACAGGCTCCTCGTGTTCTTCTCCGAATCCCGACGCCGCAGCCATTCTTGGTTTCCACCTCCTACCCTACACGGTGCTGACTTCTGGGAGGCATCCGAAGTTCAGAACACGTCGTCGCAAAGCCGCCGCTGTGAATTCACAGAGCGAGAAACAGGGGCGTGTGCAGCGCCGGTGCAGCAGATGCGTCATGCCTGCGAGCGTAGAGTGTAGTAGATAGTTGGCAGCCGACAGCGCGAATGGCCTCGAGGCAGCGGCGGCGCTACCACGGCCGGTGCGCGGCGCCCGGGGTGGCTCCGGTAGCGGCGGCGCTGCTGCTTCTCATGCTCGCGTTCCACTGCGTCCTGTCGCCGCCGCTAGGTGCCGGAGCCCGCGACGACCCTCCCCGGCCACAGAGCCCCGCGTTCGTGGTACGCCAATCTGAAGCTGCGATTTTTCTTGCCTCATTTCTTCAGGCTACGCGATGATCTCGTGTAATTTTTAATCTGACTGAGTTTGCAGGTGAAAAACATTTATGAATTTTTAGTTTGAGTATCTGCTGCTTATGGTTCTACGTTTGAGCTTGCAACAGGTGGTGATTGAGATAATGGATGGCACAATAAAAGAAATTGCATTTTGATGATGTGACAGGAGCTGAAGCTAACACTGAATCAAATAGGTACTTGATGATTGAGGCTAGTGGTGGGTTGAACCAGCAGCGAACAGGGGTAAGCAGTGGCGAATCTAGGAATGGAAGGCAGGGGGGTCTCCTTCCTCTTCTTCCTTCTCTAGCCCCTCCTTCCCTCTTCTTCCTTCTCAAAATTCTAGGAGAGGCTTTAGGGGGCTCTCATGGCGTCCGCGGTGGTAGGAGGGGCTCCAGCCCCTCCCGACCCACCGCTGGATCCGCCACTGGGGGTAAGGAGATAGTATAAATCATGATAAAACTCTTTGGTTTCTTGGTTTATCGAGCAATGGATGTTATAGTTCAAGCATAAAGGATAAGAGTATGCTAGTGCAATATTCATTTAGTGTCACTACAATTTTCTTGATGATGAGGCCACGAATAACAGAGGAGTATTAGCATCTGGCAGTAGGCTTTGGCAGTTCCATTCCATCCAGGCATCTACTATTTTGAATCTATCATGTTTATTTTGTACAGGCATGTTCAGCATGTAACAGATCGTTTAGTTTGCTTTTCTACTTGATGTGAGCACCTGTCAGTAAAGTCCAAGGTCTCAACTAGTCCATGAAACTTGACCTCTTCATATTTGGATTCTCTTTCACATTGTTCCATAGTTTGACTACCAGACTATTAAATTTTGCTAGCCAATCTTCGACATAGCAGTTGGCATTGGCTCATATATTTGAGCAAGTTCCCTAAAAAAAATATATTTGAGCAATTGGATGACTCCATTATGGACATATTTTCCAATTTAGAGTTTGAAGTATGTGCACTCTGTTCATCCTTAGTGTGGTAAACCCTGCAGTTCATTCTGACTTCTATTTTCAGATCATAGATGCGGTTGTTGCAGCACACATTCTAAAAGCAACTCTTGTGATACCAAAGCTGGATCAGAAATCTTTCTGGGAAGATTCAAGGTCGCCATACTTAACCTCTACTGTCCAGTTATTCATTGCGGTGAAGGCATGAAGCACATTTGCTAACTTGATACTGGTTTTGCAGTGATTTTGCTGATATCTTTGATGCTGATTACTTCATATCCTCCCTCTCAAAAGATGTAAAGATCATACAACAACTACCTGATATGATCAGCAAAGCGTCTCTGCCATACAAGATACGTGTCCCTAGGAAATGTACACCCTTATGCTATGAAAACCGAGTGCTACCTGCCCTTTGTAAGAAAAATGTGAGTCCTATTCTTCAGGTTTCTATGCACCTATGCGTCATCTGAATCAGTTTCACAACTATTTCTGGCATAACAGATTTTTGAATGACATGTGAATGCTCAGGTGGTTCAATTAACCAAATTCGATTACCGGGTTTCGAATCGGTTAGAAACTTATCTTCAAAAACTGAGATGTAGAGTCAATTATCACGCATTGCAATACACTGATACAATACATAAAATGGGTGAAATGCTTGTTCGGAGAATGAGAGAGAAAAGTGGCGGCCGCTTTATCGCTCTTCATTTAAGGTAATGTTTCATTGTTTTGAGCCATCTGTGCACTGCTCTACTGCCATCTCATAGCTTTGCATCTGACCTTGTCTGTACTGTTCAGATTTGAGCCTGACATGCTTGCCTTCTCGGGTTGCTACTTCGGAGGTGGGGAAACAGAGAGAAGAGAGTTGGGCGCAATACGCAAGAGATGGAAGACTTTGCATGTAACAAACTACATTCGATTGTGATCTTGTGATAATTCTAGTTTTGAGGTACAGTGTTTTCATGTTTCAAAGCACTATGCAGGAAGCCAATCCTGACAGAGAACGGCGACATGGCAAGTGCCCCTGACGCCTGAGGAGGTTGGATTGATGCTGAGGGCTTTAGGATTTGGAAGGGGTGTGCACATCTATGTTGCATCAGGAGATGTGTATGGTGGGGAGGAAACTTTGGCACCACTGAAGGCACTTTTCCCAAATTTTCACTCAAAGGAAACACTGGCAAGCAAAGAAGAGTTGGGACCATTCTTGCCATTCTCTTCTCGCATGGCTGCCCTGAATTTCATTGTGTGTGATCAAAGCAATGTGTTCGTGACGAACAACAACGGCAACATGGCCAGAATGTTGGCTGGCCGGAGGTATTTTTCTTTTCCAGTAGCACCAACATTATTTTTGCAAATGTTTCTTTTAGACTACTTTTGCCTCACATTCCAGTAAGGTCAGCACAGGCACAGATGGCATGCGAAATGTGCAGGGAGGCACCAAAATCTGGATGGATATGGTTTTATTCTTATTCTTTCAAACGATGCTGAAATTCTGAACAATGGTGTTTGTATGTCAGGAGATATTTTGGGCACAAGCGGACCATAAGGCCAAACACTAGAAAGCTCAACTCCCTCTTTCTGAACCGGACCAGTATGAGTTGGGATACATTTGCATCCAAAGTTCAGACATTTCAAAAGGGATTTATGGGAGAGCCAAATGAAGTTGGACCTGGAAGAGGTGGATTCTATGAGTACCCATTAGATTGCATCTGTCAAAAGACTAAGGGAACAGCTCAGCGTACTATAGATCATCTAAGCATGGATTCCACGAATACAATGGAGAACCATCTTTCTGGCAGAGAGGGGAGGGATCTGGACTTTGTGGAACACTCGCCATTGCCAACAGGTTCCTCCAATGAGACAGACGTGAACTATAGTCATGGCAACGGTTTGGACATTCCGGAAATGGATGATATGATCTCAGACAAATGAGGAGTCATATCTTGTCTCAAAATGATTCTTTTGTTCGTTTCAAATACATCATTAGTTAAGGTTATCAGTGAACATATACTTATGTATAGTTACAGGCAAGTGAATCATTTGAAGCCCTGTGCTCCCTGAAGAACTTTACATCTTGTATGATGCAGAACTACACATTCCAACCAGCTCGAGACGATCACACTACAAAGTACACAACCGGTTCAGATTCAGAAACTAGGGATTAAATGAGAAGGGCAGAAGAACATGTTTTTCCCCCTGTTTATCTTCGTTCTTCCGTAATGCATATTTTCGTTTGTAGGGTAACGTATGTAACGTCCTTGCAACTTCACTTTAAATGATCGCTGTGTTTAGGCCATTTCTTTTTTTATACTCCCTTCCTCACAACCTTTTGGCTTTTCTACATACATTAGTTTTGATATGCACGTAGATATATCTAGAAGCATTGCAAAATCTATCTGTTTGAAAAAACGAATTATTATTTCCAACGGAGGGGTATTAATTAGTAGTAGGCTGTAGCATACATAAGAATTTCATTCAAAGTTTTTGTACATGTTGAGCGGATTAAGACAAGGACATGCGGTTCGTGGCTTTTTGGCTATTAGCATGTCTGTTTGGACATTCGGATACTGCCGTGGAACCGTTGTGCGGTTTCAATTCATTTTTGCGAATCTACTCAAGCAGGCTCAGCCGAGCATATGGAACGTGCGAGTTTGGCATATGAATCCCTGGGCCTATTTTTAGCCTGCAAGGCTGCAACAGCCCAACTCGCAGCCAGCGCCGTGCGCCGCAGAAAATGGCAATTCCCCTTCCTGCAGCAAGCAGGCTGCTCCATCCATGCCTCCGTTCGGACTTGGAAGGGGACAGAAATTGGTAGCTTGGATCGAATTTATCTGTTACTTGGTTTCTTTGCCAAACATTGTAACTTTGTTCTTTTTAGCCAAAAAAAAGGTAACCTGATTCACATTTAGCCATTGCTTGGATCAAACTTGTTTAGATCAAATTTAGCCACCGCTCCTCTGGTGACTCGAGTTCTTGCTAAACTCTGGGTACTCGATTCAATACCTAAACACAGCCGAGAGCCGAGTGAGCAGTCTGAGAGCTATTCGCACATAGTAGCATGTATACAGGCTAACACTGCGTTTCATGCAAACATTGTTCCAACATTGCTCACTCAAAAGGATTCAGCTATACTGGCATCAGGCAAGAAGAACACCAACCAACTCGGCGCACCACCAAAACATGAATTTTACCTATATGAACCTGCTTCTACGCTATACCTACTCTAACCGACGATGATGAGGCTTTTACCCAAAACCTACTTGTGTTAGCAAACTCAGAAGTCAGGATCTCCCCACCAAAAAATCTCTGTGAACATCATTCGCTATTATTGTTCACTATCAGATGCAACATCATGCTGCTAAGCTATGAAACTTTGGCATTCTCTCTGGACGATCTTTCCTCTTCGGCATGTCTCAGGGTCTGCTCAAATGCTTGCAGCGAGCTGGAGGCGAAGCTTTCTAGGGATTCGACAACACGCTGCAAGCAAGTCTGCAAACTGCTTGCGTCAAGAAGATGATCATGGTATGTTTGTGCGCTTGGAAGCCGGCTGTGCCTGCCCGGTACCAGGGCCAGCTTCCTGTTTAGCACATCTGCCTCCTTGTTGATCTCCAAGGTCCTCCTTTCCAATATCTTGTTCCATCTTTCTCTTTCCCGGGTAGCAATGATCTGCTCCGTTTGCTCAACAGTTTGTTTCTCCGACAGTTTGCGCACACTGGACACAAGAGCTTGCATTGAGGTAACCACTTCCTTCTCAGAGAACCGATCCATGGCTTGAGACCAGCTGTTACAGATGATAAACACAAGGGGAGCACCCACTCTTCCAGGCGAATAAGGAGGAACTCCATCGACTGTCTCTTCAGCCTTGTAGTTAAGACAAAGTGATAGCCATCCATTCAGTGCCTTTATGAAGCTCCTCTGTTCATTCACCCAGGAGGAAAAATTGACAATCCATTTCATCAACTCTAGTTCAAGCTCCAATGCCAAATCTCGACTGCTTCCATCAGGGAAAACTGAATCCAGGTTTTTTGCTTCTGACATCGCTTGACACAGTATCTGGTAGCAGTCCAACTTGTCTCGCCACATTCTCACAAACCTACATAGAGGGATACCAGTATTTTGATGCATGCTAGCTTTCATGGAAATATTAAATGCAAGACTGTACGGAAAATTCAAATTAATTAAAAGTTCTACTTTTTATAGAAGCATAATGGACTCTCCATTTCCACGACAGAATTTGCTACTAAATTTGTGTAGTTGCATAAAACAAACTCATATAAATGCAGGATTACTGGTCTTGCTTCTATACAGTTAGCTTATTTCTGCTGATTGTCATGCCATTCTGTTGACGATGCAGTATCCGCAACTAAGAATTTACTTTCTGATAGAGGATCCACATGATTGTACATACTAGATAAGCATATAATCAGTGCAAACTTAGGAAACGGAGACTAAAATGAAACATCTGACAGAAGTTCAGGGTGAAAGAACATAGCATACCCTTGGATTAAGCCATTAATTTGTGGCCACAATTCCTCGTCCCTTACTCTGTTTATCTTTTTGGAAACTTTAGCAATCACTCTTACAGATATTCTTAATTTTGTCGATAGTTTCCTGACCATATTTCTGGTCGTGTCGATCTTCTGAGCTTCAGCACCTTTCTGATCCAAGAACTTCAGCCGCTTTGTATTCTTCGCAAGCAGCAGACGCATTTTCTCTTCAGCCTAAAAGAGAAAACAAGCAAGAAAATAATCAATACGACATAGAAACTACAAAGGGTGAGCATTGCGAGTAAGAATGCAGTATGGTACAAGAAACTAGTGGACACAGTTGTCCCCGAAAAGCTATCGATGTCCTAAAAGAATGTCCGATTAAATACATCTTATATTAGTACAATTTTGTAAGAAATAACGTTAAAATGAAACTTATCTAATCTGTTTCTGGCCTTTTTTCCGAATAGTACTTCCAATTCTGGTTGTTCCATCCCAAAAGGCACTTTACAAGGTGTAAAGTCAATTAAACCTTTTCTTAAACAAGAAGCATGTTGGCACAAGATAGACTGAACAGTTCTAAAATTACATGGCGGGTGATAAGATAAGATTGCTTGAGTCTGTTGGCACAAGTGCCACTGATCTCAAGTTGGTGACTTGTGTCTGTTTGATAGCGGGTGGAGTTGGGAGGAGGGGACCTGCATGCTGGGGGCATGGGATCAACCCTAAGGATATGTTGTTACACAAGATAAGATTGTAAAACGAATTGCACTGCTATCTCCCAACTTGAGATAAAAGACTACGATTCGTAATCAGTGGCTCCAATTGGAGATGGGACCACTATGGAGCAACAGATTGCTTTCTGACATAATGCACTCTGAATAGCAATTTCAATGTATCATCCATTGAGTTGATACTTCACAATATATTTCAACATGCAGCTGTTTCATAGACTAAAAATCAGATACTCCATAAACAATAATGCACATACCTTAACGAGTACAGGAGTATCAATAAACGAGTAACAGGAGAATTCTTCATCCATAAACAATAATGCACATACCTTAACCTCATCATACAATTTCTTCTCCCAGATATAGAGCTTCTGCAGTGTCAAAGACAGGCTCCTTCCTCCCAACACCTTCTCACTTCCAACATCCAAGAGCCCAACGACGCCTCCAAGGTCAGAATGCGACGATGCGATTGCTGACACCATACGGGATGAAACTATTTCCAAATATCAATAAGTCAATAAGAGAAATGGGAATAAGCTATTCTAAGGACATGTGAGTATTGCAAGAACAAAAAGCTCACCATGATACACTGAGCTTCGATGATTGTACCTCCGCCTCCCGACCTCAAGAACCGGTGAAAGCGCCCTGACAGCGTCTGCAGCTCGAACAAACTGTGCTTTGATCTCGCCAGGAACGTCTGAACTGTCAACGGCCCTCCGGGAAGTCGGCGCAGACGCTGCAACGTTGCGCTGCGCCGGCGCCTGCTGTCGCGCCACGTTGCCCCCGCCAATCACCTCCTTATCGACGACAGAATTCTGCTCCTCGTCGACCTCGGCAATGCTGCTGCTGACGCCGCCGAGCGAGCTGCGCCGGCTGCGGGCGCCGCTCCCGGGCGCGGAGAAGTCCCCTGCCACCTGCTTGACGACGGCGTCGTCCTCCTCGAGGTCCGGGATGCCCTCCTCCTCGCGCACCTCCCGCGAGCTCCGGCTGGGCGTGTACGCCGCCGCGGCCCCCGCGCCGCCGGCGTCGTAGCAGTAGTTGTCGTACACGTCGTAGTCGCCGAACACGTTGAAGAAGTCCCAGGAGCTCGACCTCGGCGGCGGCGGGGGCGCCCTGGTCGCCGCGGGCTCGCCGCCGTACGAGTGGTACTGCGGCTGCCCGCCCGTCGCCGCGTCGAAGGAGCCGTAGTACACGCGCTCCGACGGCGCCGCGCGCTGCTCGACGGCGACGGAGGCCGGGGGCGGGCGGCTCCGCGCGTAGTAGAGCCGGAGCGCCCCCGGCGGGTAGCCGCCGTAGGGGTGGTCGGGCGGGTAGCCGTAGCCGGCGGCGTAGCCGTAATGCGGGTACGGGAGCGGGTGCGGGTGCGGGTGGTCGTGGCCGGCGGCGGCGGCGACGCAGCGGGGGGGCGAGGAGGTGACGGAGCCGGACTCGGAGTCGGAGGACGGCGCGAAGTTGATGTGCGACGAGGAGTGCGGCGGAGGCGGTGGAGCGCGGCGGCGGCGGCGGCGAGGGATTCCGCCAGCGCGTCGTGGGAGTCGGCGAGCGCGTAGCGGTGGCGCACGGCGGCCGCGAGCAGGTCGGCGCGGCCCCGGCACAGCGCCACCGCCTCCTGCTCGTCCAGCTTGGACCCCTTGCACCCCATCGCTCGGTCGATCGGGCCCCGATCGATCCGCGTCCGCGCGGCCCGGGACAACCAAGGCCGGGTAACTAAAAACCTCGCTCAAACCCTCGCGCTCGCGGCGCGGCGCGGCATGGCTGGCGGTCGGTGGTTTTGGGGAGGGAGGGGGTGAGGGTGATGGGGGAAACGAAACGAAACGAAACGATGGTGACGTCGAGGAGCTTGGCAGCGAGGGAACCGAGGCCGGGGTGGGCTGCTGGGGATTATAACGTGCGCGCGGGTGATCTCGCTCGCTTGCCGTGGGAGGGCCTCACGCCGGCCGGACCACGCCCGCACCCTCACCCACCGAAACCCAAGGGAGATGAGGAGAATCTTCGCTTCGCTTTGGTTTGTTTGCACTCGCGCGGCGGCCGGGCCCTCCTTTTTCCGGGCTTGTTGTGGCAGGGAGGGCCGCACGGCAGGCAGGCAGGCAGGCGCGCCTCTTGTTTGTTCGCTTGCGGCCGGGGTGGCCGGGTGGGGTGGGGGAGGGAGGCAAAGCCAAAGGGCGGCGTGGTGACGGGGAAAACAGATGAAACGAAGCAGGGAGGCTGCGAGGGATGGATGGATGATCTCCTCTGCTTCTCGCTCGCGCGGGTGCGGGGAACGTGATGGGGGGAAGCCGGGCAGGCGAGGGAGGCAAGGAGGGGGGAGAGGGGCAAGGAGGCGACACGAGCCCAAGGCCGCCGTGCTCTTTACCTCTTTTGTCCGCTAGCCTTTGGAAGGGAGCGCCCCGAGCAAACGGAGAGAGAGGCCGGCCGGCTCGGCGGCTGGCTGCTTGGGGGCTTTGGCATCTGCTGCATGCCACTGCAGGGGGCTCGGTTCGGTGGCAGGCACTGACGCCCCCGTCTTGATTGATGAGGCCGCGCTCACCCTCCACGTACGGCCTTGACCGGTCTCCATCAGCGTATCCGCCAGGATGCATGCCACCCTGCTCTGCTCCCCTTGATCCTCTCCTCTGATCGTCTCTGCTCCTCCCCTCCCAAAGCGACCGATCCACCGCGGTGGCATGGCATGCCTGCTTGGAACGCCAGGGCGCAAGTCCGTAGCCGCAGTGCCGTGCAGGCCTACAACAACACTGTTGCTTCATTTTTTTAAAAAGAAAAAACAAATAGTGACTGTCGCCACACGGGTCTCCCAAAATCTTTTTAAAAAAATGCTGGTCTCCCCAAATCTTTTAAAAAAAATACCGGTCTCCCAAAATCTCCAGCTACCCCATTTCCGTTTCCAACAGCTATTTAATTGGTATTTTTAATGGCGGTGCTGAAACGTTCGTAGTACTACAGTAGGGGTGAAAAAAAGATCCTGAAAACCAGAACCGAAATCAAAGTTACGGCCACCGCAATGATGGCCCGTGAAATGCATGCTCATGCACCAATGACAGGCCCGCTTTCCTTTTTCTCTCGCTCTTTCTTTCCCATCCCGACCTCTCTTTCTATCCCCCGCGTCCACCACTCCACCCATTTCCGCAACTGTTTTCGCTACTCCATTCCGGAGAGGTCGAGAGTGGAAAGCCCGGACCACGCCGATCCCCCTTCGCCCCCTTCGTTTGACTCGTGGCTGGTGGCTGGCGCTGGTTTTTGCTTAGAGAAAAATATTGTTGGCTGGTTGGTGGCTGGTGGTTGGCGCTGGTTTTCGCTGAGAGAAAAACACTATTGACTCGTTGAAAACAATCCAAACGAACAGGGCGGGGAACAGTAAAAACGGAGACGAAGCGGAGGGGCCGGGAGAAGAAACGTAGCACCAAGACGGCAAGATCGCAGCCGCAATAGAATTATGCCGATCCACGAAGTAGGAAGCTCGGTGGCCTCGGCCAGGCCAGCCCTTCCGTTTCTACTCCATGTTTCAGCACTTGTTTGTGGTTAGTGATTGATGCTGATTTGTACTGAGAAAAAAATATTGTTGACTGGTTGATGATTTATATCGATTTTTAATAAGAAAAATTATGTTATGTTGGCTGATAAGCGAGGATCTCTGACGAGAGCATGAGCTATGTGGGCCCCGCGACATCGGACTGAATCTTTCAGCACCATCATCAACCGCTGTTTTGTGTGGTTCCTCGATACGGTCATTTATGATTTTATCCCCATGTCCTGGTAGCTTGGTGGGAGGGCCCTTTGTTTTTGTGGAACTGTTGACTGACAGGCTCGTTCGAGCGTGCGCCACTGTCTGAGGTTCGGTCACGCATCACTGTTCACCGCTGTTACGACATGCTAATACAGTAATACGCGAGCCTGCACTGTGGCGAGAGCAGGGGGCTCCTCCCATTCGAAGGAACGGGACCAGCTGGGAAATTCAGACCGGTGCTGCGTGGTGAAATACACGGCTTGCACAGACCATACCAATCATGCACGCATTGAAAGGCAAGGCTCTTTCTTTGCCTCTACGCTCCTGCTATCTGCTCTGCTCAATTCAGATCCCGGCAACGGCTAACCCTGAAGGATCACTGAGCAAGGTGTGTCTCGTCCCTTTCCCACTGTTGAACGGTAATCGGGTAGCCAGAGAGCGATCGGCATTGGCAACAGAAGTCGGTGAGATAAGGACGTCACCACACGGACGCTGGACACGGAAGAGAGTGCCATTAGCGAGTTAAGCGTTGGGTGATCCAGGGAGGCAGGAATGACGAGGACCTTTGTGTGGTTCAGAGTTGTGTGTGCAGGTAACTGACTTCGAGCGGTTGTTGCGTGTCGTTGCTTCTCAATGCTACTCCTACACCAGCATGCAGACGAGATCATCCGAATTACTGGTCACAAGTTCACAACCGGAGGCGCTGTGAACGAATTGTGTCATTTTTTTGTGTATTTTTCTATCGGAGGCTTAACACGTGTGATTTTGGTCTGACAAATCAACGTGTGTGCATTGACCAAATTAGAGGACGCAGACACATCCATAGCGCTTAGGTTTTCTGCTCATAGTACTCTCGTTTGTCGATGTTACAAGCTGGCAGACACGAGAGAGGCACTGCTAGATCCTGCACCACAAACTTTATTCTAAAAGCCATCCAGATCATCGCCCCTTCTGTTATCGGGACTTATCACCCCCATCAACTTTTCTTGCCAGCCATCTAAGATGGAGCAAAAGCGAGCACATAATTGTTAACCACTAGTCCCAAAGTCGACTGTATATCCTACTTTGCGCGCTCGGGTCCACAGGCAGCAAGAATCCACGGTCTAGATAGCCCTGGCAGATTGGTAGTAGACTTTGGTTTGGTAATGTAGTGGTCAGGAGGCACAGCTCGGCATGGCGCCCACGCCGGAGAGTGACAAGAGGAAGCACCTCACCTCTCACACTTCGGGAGAGGCCATTGAGACATGTTTGTTTGGATTATCAGCCAGCAGTCAACAGTGTTTTTTCTTAATATAAACCAGCATTAGTCACCAGCCAGCAGTGTTTTTCTCTCAACAAAACCAGCACCAGCCAACCGAACCGTAGAACCACGGAACAAAGCGACGCGTTACGCTGAGGCGAGGGAAAAGGAGGGCGGTGCTCTAGAGCACGGAGACGTGGCCTCTCGCTTCTAGTATTTCCATCTCATCGGGACCATCGCTTTGCATGTATCTGGCTCGTTTTCCTTTCCTTTCCCCTCGACACTTGCACGTCGTAGCTTTGTCACGTACGCTCGCACTCCCAGGCGAAAGAAATGGAAACTCCGGCTGGAAAACAACACTGCCCATACTGTACCGTGTCGCGACAATGTAGCCTGAGTGCACTGTAGTGCAAAAGATGGGTAACAAGTGGCTGGAGATCACAATGGCCACAGCATGCAGTGTGTATGTGTACTAGCTAGCAGTACACAACAAATTAGCACAGGTAGATGGATGGATCTTTAGTTTGGTTCAGTGCTGACAGACTACTATTAGTAGTACTATATAGCCGATGGCCTTTAGCGTGCTGACACTAACAGCTCTCTGATCTAAACCCCCATAGGGACAGGGGCTGAACTAACTGGTGATCAAACTGGTAACCCACATGCAATGCAAAGAGCTTTAGTCTTTAGTGATCAAGCGTTGTATGTCATAATTCACGGGTCAGTCTATGATTGTTGCTGCCTTTGGCAGGACAGGAGGCCGTACCCTGCACGGTTTCAGTGTGATTGGAGCAGCGATTTGTTTTCCTCTTTAATTTTGTCAGTCAGTAGAGATAGGATTTGTCATGGAGTACGTGGGGTCTATTACCCTGTGATGCAAAAGTAAAGTGATCCTCTTTAATTTGCCTAGAAATCTCATTATGAAAACCAAAGTTCCAGATTATACCGTGGCAACTCGATCATCACATCAGGGCTCCCATTTGGAGCGACGTTTCTAACGACATCTAAACGTTTCTAACGACATCTCTAATATCCAGTACAACTAATTGTACAAGAAGCATATTCTAAGACATGATTGGAAACAAGGAAAGGCAGTGCTGCGCATCGGACTACTGTTGTTCAGTCTTCAGTAGTAGTAGCTTTGAAGAGGACGAGCTGCGGTTACGTTGTGTGAATAAGAAGATTGCAAACGAAAGATCATAGGAATACTGTAATTCAGTACAGCAGTACAGCAAGATCACCGATTGCATGGCATGGAGCTCTTTTCACTTTCCCTTTCCCTTTCTGTTGCAGAAAAGCTGGAAGATTTACCCTAGCTAGCTACCTATCTAGTCCTCGAATGAGTGTTGATGGGGTGAAGTATTTCCGTAGACTGTATATCACATGAGTTTGAGCAGTCGAATACCCGGTACAAAAGTTCAGAAGGCCATAAAATTTGCCTGTACAACTGGCTACTGTTATCTTATAATGCGCTGCGTGCTGTATTGCCGAGAATCCTTGGAGCATTTTCTGTGTATAGTACATCCATGGTGTAGATCATCAGTTTGCAGACATAACTGCTGGCAGAGTATTGCTTGAATCTCAGGAGTCAGGACAGGCCGACGGTGGAATTCAGAGTCGCAGCGCAGCGCGTCTAATCAAGATGGTAACGACGGGCGCAGCCTGAACATGGAAACCAATCCCAGCACTCGCAAGGTACTAGCAGTAGTAGTTTTGTACTCGCATGCTACACTAGTTACTACTAGTAGTGTATAGTGCCATTTCTGTGGCATTTCGTGCCTAGGAGCATAGGGAGTGCAATAATTTTATGCACCGGTCAGTTCAGAGTCCGAAGCTTCTAAATATACTCAACTCCTACGCTAAAAGACCGGTATATTATACTATCCGTTTTGTCAGAGGACGACGCAACCAAGGTTTTTTATTTCGTTTTCGGAAAATTTTCGGTCGCCGACGAAATTAACGAAATTCGCGAATTTCGCGAAATTCGGAAAAAAAATTCGGTCAAAAATTTGGTCAAACAAAGCTTTTTTCAACATATAGACTGTTATTAAAAGTATAGTACACTAAACATTAATATTTGGCCTCATAGCCTAGTGGTTTTGCCCTCAATATTGGCGTGAGAGGTGCCGTGTTCGTGAGAGTAAAAACGTGAAAAAATAGTGCTCTTAACGGGATTCAAACCGTGGAGCCTTGCTAGGCATATCTAAGTGCATACCACCACACCGCAATTTC
This sequence comes from Echinochloa crus-galli, assembly GCA_900205405.1. NCBI lineage: Eukaryota > Viridiplantae > Streptophyta > Magnoliopsida > Poales > Poaceae > Echinochloa > Echinochloa crus-galli. Next base: position 780,134 of record OAMR01000218.1, on the reverse strand, counting down.
GTATGTGACCATCTACGCTTAGGAAACCTATAAAACCAGATAAGGCCAACGAAATTTTTCACCGAAAATTGTTTTTTCGGCCACCAACGAAAAAACCGAATTTCGCGAAATTTCGCTGAAATTTCGTCGAAATTTTAAACCATGGACGCAACTATTCCAAAATTTGTGGGGTAGCCCTTGCATAGCTACACTCCCCTCCTCTGGATAAAGGCCGTTGTTTAGGATGAGTCTTCTACGGCCACATTGCATCTTGTGCACACTGACAGAACTAACACTGTCCGTGCTCATATGCATGTGAGGTTACTGGCCAGCACTTCTAATTTAGCTTCAGAAGTGGCTCGGGACATGCTATCACTCACCTCAGCAGGCACAAATTATTGTACGCATGGAGTACGGAGTATTATACTCGATGAATCATCCAGCACACGTACACTTGGAACTCGTCAGTTAATTGAGGCGCAAACCTCTAAGCAAGGACAACGATTTTTTTACACTAGCACTCTTTGGCCATGCCTGTTTAGTACAATATGGACATGGCTAATACTACCAAGAAAAGGATTACCACCTCGTAAGATGTTTATAGACCGAACGTATCCTTCTATTCGACAAGGCAGTCAAACTTCAACGCAGCAGGGTGGGTGAATTCTTGCACCGGGTGGTCATCCTGATCACTGGAGGCCCATGCTCCATTTCTTTACTGCATTTCACACACCAGCAAAGATGCCGCTTGCTGCTTGCACATCTTTTTCACGTATGTACGCCAACCTCGCGGTGATTTTCCATCAAAAAGAAAAAAAGAACACCTCGCGGTGAATGAGTGAAGTGCAGTTCCAGTTGGTCAAGTCCTGCCTCGAGTTAAAGCCACAGCCGCCCCCGCCCGGCTCTCCTCGTGCAGACCACAACCTGATTCGCATATCCCTTTCGCTCCCTTTGCCCCGCGCTTTTGCATCCCCTTGAATCCTGTAGCCAGCTTTCAGCCTTTCACCACGGGATTCTTTCACCCCGCTTTGCTGCTTTTCGTTTCTGCCTCTCCAGCTGACGTTCTTTCTTCTCCTCTTTATCTTTCCTCGGCGATTTTATCTTTTCAGACAGTAAAGTCGCAGCAAAGTTTGCTGAACTCGAGTGGGCCGCCGGGCCCTGGAGGCCGGCTACCTCAGCACCGCACTGCCGATTTCAAATCGTATGTGAGCTAGGGCGACATGATTCGGCTAGGATACCGAAAGAAAAGCTCGCTTGCCCATGCGGTGCAACATGGGCTCACCGAACAAGCACCCACGCACGCACGCACGCACGCACTCGCACGGTTATCTTTGCAGTGCTGTACTGAGCCACAGCTTGGAAAGGGAGTGCTGGGGCTAGGAATGCTTGAAACCGTTAAAAACTGGTTCAGGGGGTCTAGTAGTTGGATCACACACCTTTTGGTCAAGATTTGCACGGCAGCCAATGCACAAAGACAGGCAAATCACTCGCTCCACCACTAACCTCACCTGAAACAACCACTGAGGAGCCATGCTGCTGCTGTACTGGTAAAAAAAACAAAGCACCATAAGAAATTTCAGAGAGCGAGCAACGTTCACTGAACATCCAGCTAGATACTGATGCGTTCCACAGCTTTTCTTTCGTGGCTCTTTAATTGCTCAGGCGGCATGTGTGACCAACTCCTATAGGCCAATTTTACCATGCAAATAGATGCGGCCCCGCGCAATGTCCAGATGCCGGGATTAGCACATGAGACTCCAAAGAAACACTGAGAGCAGAGCAGCCATGCCTGCTTCCATCTCTCGCCTGATCCGGGGTACCATGATGGTGGAGCGGTTGGCGGCTGGACCAGCCTTCTGGGGGATTCTTTCAGAACAAAGCATAAGCATCCATGCAGCACGCAGCTCGGCCAGGACCAGGACCCAGGAGAACACCTGGTCCAGCTGAAATGATGCATACTAGTAGTGTCATTTTCCTGTCAGCAACTGGTGGTGGGTAGAACTGTAGCCGCCATGATCGGACGCAACGCGAGCATGCACGCCGCAGCACAGGCCCACGAGGCCTACCGCCTACGGCCATTGTCCATAGACCTTGGGCCGTCGGGTCGGGCGGCAACAATTGGTTCGTGGCGAAATGACACGGGGTTCGTGCGAGGCGGATCGCAATAACCACTCTCTGTAGCCTGATAGCTAGGCTCGGACGATAAAAGCATGAGATGTTGAGGCGTGGACCTAGTATGTACTCCGTATGTGCTGCAGGCGATCCAGATTCGTGGCGAGTCGTTCTGCAATCTGCAGGCGCAAATAATTGCCATGGGAGAATTCGAAGATCTCTGTGCAATCATTTCAGCAACGTGTATCCGTTCTTTGTGACTTGTGAGCGAAACTCTCTTCTTCCGCCCGGATCGAAATGGCCTAGCTAGTGGCCCAGTAATGGTTAGCCCATACATAACCGTCACAGGCCAGCCCACGTGCGGACTGGGTGAGGCCTGTCACTATGTGGATGAGGCCCGTCGTATAGCAGGCTATTTCGAGTTGAAGAAGTTCCTTTTGTGACCGAGACACTCACACACATACCTTAATAAATATAAGCACGTAAATTTTGATTGAAGAAAACCACATGTTAAGGCACAAAGCTGTTGAAAGGCAAAGTGAATGTTTATTTTATTTCTTTTACAAATTAGTTCTTTAACAAATCATTCCCTAATAAAATGGGCCTTTATTGAATCATTGATGTTAGTGGAGATTGGAGAAGCAGCTTCTCCAAATAAGACCTTCTCCAATAATACAACCTAGTACCTAGCTATAAGAACTCTAGAGATAACTTTTTAATGATCTAACTTTTAACATATACTACCTCCGTTCTCAATTATATGTCGTTTAGGACAAGTTATTTAGTTCTGTCCTAAACGTCATATATTTAAAGACGGAGGGAGTGGCTCATAATATAAATAATCTCATACATCATTCTCACATAATCTCAAGTGCGTATACGAGATTATCTCTTGATCAAGAGATAGCATTTCTCTCTTTTATTAAAATATATAAAAAATATATTTTATAAGTTAGCTAAACATCAACTATTGGAGATGGGAACCCATGCTAATACAGCCCGTCGGCAACTTCATGCTTGAATCAAATGTAAAACGGCTATCACTAGCACGAGTTAATTGTGCACTGTAGCTAGCACTATAAAAAAAAGGGTCGTGTGCTGCACAGATAGCTAGCTAGCTAGCTAGCTAGAGTGATTATGTTTAAACAACTCTTGGTCCTTGAGAACGGGAACTCCGCCGTCTCGACGGCTCAAACTACACGTCTACACGGATCCCTGGCAAACGATCGAAGCAGCTCGCGAGCAAGCCGGCCACTCGCGACTCGCGTCGATCTGGTCTCGCCGTGCTGCTCCACGGACGATGACCACGGCGACCCCCAGCAAGTCCAGCCACGGCCAGGTGCATTCGGGGCCCGACCTGTCGGTCACCCACCCAACCAGCACCCCCGCACGGTCGGGTCGCGCCTCACATCCCGACGCCACCGCGACGACGCTGCCCGGTGCCCGCGGCTCGCCTGGCAGCTTCCTGGCGTGCAAAATTTAAAGACGATGCCCTTGACTTCGGCGTCCCCGGCGGGATCTCGAATCCGCCGGCAGCCGCACGGGGGGACGGGGGCGCAGGCGCTGCCCAAGCCAGCGAACCGGTCGCGTCGCGTGGGTGTGGAAATTGGGCGAGGTCGCGCGGTCGTGCGCTGTGCCACCGGTGATGGATGATGCTTCCTGCGATCTGCGAAAGCGCGTCGTCGGCCTGCGCTGGTGAGGCCACGTCCGGCCGGCGACCCCGGAAATTTGACACCCTGACGTGCCCGGAGCCGAGACGACCTCATGTGCCGCGCATCGGCTCGCGGATACGGAATCTGGCACAGCTCCGCGGCGACCTAAGCAGCCGCTAGCGCTGTTACTGGTTAGTACAGTACAGTTCGTGTGCGCGTGCTTGGCTTGGCATGCAGGCTGCAGCACAGCAGATTGGGAACAGGCCTGGGTGAAGGGATGAAATGGGGAAGAGGAGCGCAGGATTCGGTCACTGCATGCAATGCTGCACCAGCGGAACCATGCGATGCATGCGGTTTCTGACCTGAGCTTCGCTTGCCAAGTAAAACGAACGAGTACAAGTCGCTGGAGTCGGGACATGGCCAATTGGCAGCGGCGGTGGCACCTACTCTGAAATGCGGATTTTTTTTTTCAGTTTTCTATATTTTTTCTGTAAATTAAATTATTTCTTGTGAAATTACTATGATATTTTTTATGAAACTTCTGCGTTTCAAAGGGCCATAATCTCAAAGCCTCAAGCACGAATTATTTTCTTAACCCGGTCATGTGTCATCTTCTCAAATTTAAACAAGTCCCAAGTGGCAAGGCGGAGCCCGCACGGGAGGCTGTAACTGGACATAGTTGACGGCCTCATGACATGATTCCGGCTGGCACCTAACCTAGTCTAACGCTAACCTTATTTTTGGTGCTAACGTTATCGCAACGTGGTGATGCCTGGCGCACCAACGTTGCCCATCTGTTTGACAACGAGGTCAGATCGATGTTCCCAGGAAATATTTTATAAATCCATGGTTTGGATCGAGTCGCAACAAGCCAACAACTATGCTAGTAGGTTACTAGCGCGCTGACGGTTTTAGGTTTAGGACGAGACAGATCGAAACCTGCACCGCCCATTTGGAGTATGATCTCACCCAGAATCTTGCTTCAAGGAATGGACGCTAGCTGCTTATCCAAACGGTATCACCTGAGGGAGGTTCACGTACAGTTACACGTACATACGCGAGCGCTTACATGCTCCTACTTCCTTTCGGTTGGTCTTTGCTTAAGATATGATATCCGCCTATCTTCAGTGAACATCCACACGTAAACGGAAGAGATCTCCAGAGCCCGTCTCATGGCATGGCATCGATCGCCTTCAAAATCAAGGAAGACATCCACCAAAGACAGTGCTTCTTCACACGCTTAGTGTTCTTTCATGCTTCTTTTGTTTCTTGCAACCTGCCTATCCTAATTTCTTCCTGGATCTGGCTAAGCTAATTCCGTTACGCGCTCTACCTTTTCCTTATTTAATGCACGAGGCCCATGTCCTTTTGCTAAAACAAGACTCGATCTACCCACACACCGATATGATTAGGATATTGATCCAAGATACTAGTACTACAGTACTCCGGGTCTTATAGCAGCAAAAGCCGTGCAGATCGAGGGATGCATGGCCGCATGGGATGGGACACGGCAACAAAGCTAAAAGAGGCGGTAGGAGCTAGCAAGCAGGTGAAACATTGGAAGTAGCCAGGGGACTACGAAGTCGCACAAGCACAACATCATGTATTCCTGTTCTCTTTTGCTGCGCCATGTTAGTATGTTACATTGTTCGTGTGTTTATTTTTGGTGTCGCTGCCGCCTTGTATTATTGCAGCCTCGCAGGTGGGTTAGGTGGTCGATTAAAGAACGAGCTAGTACTACATATAGCGAACGAAGAAAGATCGATATGCTGATTCCAAGTCAAAAGACCCCTCCATCCTCCAACCAAGTGCACTCTTCATCGACCTAGTACATATAGCGAACGAAGAAAGATGGATATGCTGATTCCAAATCCAAGTCAAAAGAACCCTCCATCCTCCAACCAAATGCACTCTTTCATCGACGATGGTAACTAACAGTCGTTGTTCAGGTCATCACCTCGAGACTTTCAGAAATTAGGCGCTGCAGAAGGGACGAATTGACTTGGTGAATCATCCCTGTTGCTGCCACGAAGACCACTTCCTTCTCATCCCCATTTCTTCATCTCTTCGATCAGGTCGTCCCTCACTCCCTCCGACCCTTCCTTGCTCACGTCCTCTTCGATTCCTTTTCACCGAGTGATGGGGGCAGATCCGCAGACCTGCCATCGATCTCCAGCCAGAGTGAGTGATCGGCGCACGCGCTCGCAGCCTGGAGTTTCAGAGTCCCGTCATAATCTAATGCTAATCGGGGGAGCGCTGAGCGTGACATTGCTCCGGAGCTGCCAGTCTGCCACGCGTAGAAAACGGAAAACGGTCAGGCATCTCAAAGCAGGGGGGGAGCAGGCCACCACCATCGGCACGACGGCCCATCAGTGCACCGGACCGGCGCGAATGGCGCCTACGGCATCACATCACTGATCGATCGTGATCGCACTCCCCACTCCCCCCGCTCGCCCTGCTGTGGATCGCGCTGGAAAAAGCCTGGTGCGGATCGCCACCCCGCCATCGAATCCGTCAGTGCCATCCGTCCACGTGACCTCACCGAACCCAACCAACGATCGGGGGAGCACCCGCCTCGACCTCACAATCACAACGAGCACCACGACGTACTCAAAGAGCGCGCCTGCCCGTGTTGTACACGAGCAGCCATGAAGCTGCGCGAGATCCAGCGATCAATCAGGCCTTTTACCTTTAGTCTGAGAAGAGACGAGAGATGGGCAGGACTGAAATGAATAATGCAAGCTCAAGAACAGAGAATTGACACCTGACAATTTTCTTTCTTTCTTTCTGCAACTAGTGCCTCCGCTCCAACTCTGAATTCTATGATACAAAGGAAATGGAGAGGCATCTCAAAGCAGGCGGGGAGCAGGCCACCACCATCGGCACGACGGCCCATCAGTGCACCGGACCGGCGCGAATGGCGCCTACGGCATCACATCACTGATCGATCGTGATCGCACTCCCCACTCCCCCCGCTCGCCCTGCTGTGGATCGCGCTGGAAAAAGCCTGGTGCGGATCGCCACCCCGCCATCGAATCCGTCAGTGCCATCCGTCCACGTGACCTCACCGAACCCAACCAACGATCGGGGGAGCACCCGCCTCGACCTCACAATCACAACGAGCACCACGACGTACTCAAAGAGCGCGCCTGCCCGTGTTGTACACGAGCAGCCATGAAGCTGCGCGAGATCCAGCGATCAATCAGGCCTTTTACCTTTAGTCTGAGAAGAGACGAGAGATGGGCAGGACTGAAATGAATAATGCAAGCTCAAGAACAGAGAATTGACACCTGACAATTTTCTTTCTTTCTTTCTGCAACTAGTGCCTCCGCTCCAACTCTGAATTCTATGATACAAAGGAAATGGAGCGCCCTAAAGCTTAGCATTGCTATAGTAGTATTTCACAAGGCCACGTTTCTATGTACAGATCCCATCCAAAGCCTCGAATTCGAATCGAGTTTGATGGTGGGTTCCGATGGTTTGAACTTTATTCGGGGGATCAGAAGGCTGCTGGGCTGAGGATGTTGAGGAGGGAGACTCTGGTGTTGACGAGGGCTCTGAACACCTTCTCGCCGCTGCTCTCCACGTCCGCGATGCACCGTCCCAGGCCGTCCAACCGCTCGAACGCCGCCTTCCGCTCCAGCTCCTCGGGGTCCACGGCGGCGTCGTCCGAGTGCGGCGTCGCGGCGGCCGCGGCGCCGTCGTCGGCGTGCTGCCTCCTGGCGGACCGGCGCTTGGCGCGCGACATCCACCGCATGAGGTCGGCGACCCACCAGATGCGCGGGGCGGGCCTGGTGGTGACGACGACGTGCCTGGGCGTGGCGGACGGCGCGGCGAACCTGGCCGGGGAGGGCATCCAGCACGGCGTGGCGGCCTCGACCTCGACGCGCGCGGCGGCGGCGGCCGCGGTCAAGAAGCTGCCGTGCGCGTCGGCGAGGCGGAGGAAGTCGTCCAGCAGCCGCTCCGCGAGCGGGGACCGGCCCAGGCGGCGCAGCGGGTCCTGCGCCTGCGGGTGGTGCAGCAGCTCGGAGAGCGAGACGAGGACCCGGCCCAGCTGCTCCGCGCCCTCGGCGACGGCTTCCGGGGAGGCCCGCGAGACGAGGCGCCCCGTCAGGGCCCGCAGGTCGGCGACGTCGTCGTCGAGCTGGAGCACCAGCGGGTGGAACCGGCACGGGAGGCTCGCGGACCGGGCGCGGTAGGCCGCGGACTTGGTGGTGGCGCTGGGCCCCGCGCCCGCCGCCGGCGGCGCGGGCGACTTGGGCGCCGGGAACGAGATCGTGCGGCGGAATCCGACCACCATCGTGAGCCCGGATCGATGGATGGATCGATCGATCAATTCGCAAGCGATGGCGATGGGTTGGACGTGCGGACGGCGCAGCGGAGGCGGGCGGTTTTAAAGGGGAGGGCGGAGTGGGATTCGGGATGGGATGGAACGCTCGAGGAAGCCGTCAGCCGGGGGACTGGGAGGCATGGGGGTGAGCGCACGGCCGCGGGGATATAAAAGGGGTGGGGCGGAGGAAGGAGCGCAGACGCAGCGGGCGGGCGTCGAACCGGTCAGGGTTTCTGGAGGGAGGGCGCTGGACCCATTCGACGACGCCGCCGCCGCCGCCGGCCGCCACGCCAGTCACGCCGAGTAGGCGTGCTGGCTGGGTTTGGCGGCCGAGGCCTTCCGCTTCGGGGTGGGGGTGGGTCCCGGCTGGCAGTGAAGGTTTGATGACGGGGTTGGTTGGGTGGGAGTTGGTCCGTGCTCGGTTCAGTGAGGTGGACCTTTTTCCGTGCTCCGTGACGGGCGGAGCGGCGTGGTGGAGGGAGGGAATTCGGTGGGGTCACGTGGACTCGATCGTGGGGCCTCGGTTCTCGAATTCGGCGGGGCCCAGGACGGGCGCATCTCTTCAGCACGCCAGCCACACCCACAAACGTGCGGTCGCCGCCGAGGCCGTGAACGTGAGGACCAACGGGAGTGTTGGTAAGCAGTGAGTAGCTGATGCGCCGCCGCCTGACAGCGATCAAGTGCGTGCCCAGTCGCATAAAAACTCCCGTGGCTGCAGGTCGTCACAGCGTCACTCGCGAGACTTGGTGCCATGTCAGCCGAGGTGTGGAGCTAGCCAGCTAGGAGTTGGAGACTTGGAGAGCCACGTCGACCATACGGCCGATCGATCGTTTCACACTCGCCGTCCCCGCAGCGGCAACAAACAGGAGCTACTACGGCGTCCCTTACCCGCTGACACTGGCTTGACTTGACTGAACCGACCGTTTCCACTCCGTCTGAACGAGAGTTCAGACTGAAAGGATGAGATGAAAACCCACGAGTTCGTCCACAACTTCCGACGCCTGGGTAGTTAGGGCTAGACGTTGAATTTGGGAGGTTGAATTTGGGAGTAAGATGTCACTTCGTAATCATTGCGCTATTGTAGCATTTCGTTTGTACGTGCGAAAAATTGTCCAAAAATTGATTAATTAGGCTCAAAATGTTCGTTTTGCGGAGTAGCATTTCGTTTGTTTGTTTGCGAAAAACTGTGTAATTAGTTTTTGATTTCATCTATATTTAGTACTTGCATGTTATGGCATTTTGATGTGATAGGGAATCTTCTTTTTGCATAGGGAGGAACTTTTTGCATCAAGGCCTTAATTTGGGACGCGTCCCGTCAGAAGGGTGCCAATTTTCTCACGGGGCAAGAGGGCTCGGCGTGCTTCGACGTCGCTCCTGCTGCATGGGTCAACATGTGCAGACGCGCGAGGTCACGTTTGGCCGGTGAAGCTCGCGGAGTCTTATCTAATCGGCACACCTCACGAGTCCCGACACACGTCGTCCTGTTCGTTTGACTGGTGGCTGGTGGCTGGCGCTGATTTTTACTGAGAGAAAAACACTGCTGCCTGATTGGTGGCTGGTGGCTGGCGCTGGTTTTCGCTGAGAGAAAAACAATGTTGGCTCGCTGGAAACAATCCAAACGAACAGGGCCGGGATAAGAATTTGATAAGTAGTGTGCATGAACATGGACTGTAGGCTGCGGCCTCACAAATACTAGAAGAAAAAAAACTAAGACATGTGATGCAATTAATCGCCGCGACGATCAGGATAGGGTACGTTGTACCTAAACCTTGATGTCACGATTTGCATGCGTGAATTTCAGTAACAACCACAACTTAATTCTACAACTCGCCGGCATATTCCCGGCGCCAGACAAGCAAAGCGGGCAAGGCCTCTCGAGACGTTCCACGGCGTTTAGCGCAGGAAAAATCAAATAGACAGGCACTCGTGCAACTTGCAGACGGTCTCAGGATACTCTGCTAATTTTCTTTTTTAGGGGAAATGTCTGTTGATTTTGGTTGGACGGATGAGCGATGTATTGAGACTACTACTCGCCATTTCAAAAGGAACGGCGTTAATTTAATTCCCTCGTGATTTGTCTGCGAAGAGGTTTGGGAAATCTTTTTTAAATGAAAGGATATTTTGCAAATCAAAGCAGGTTGATATCCGGTTCTGGTCAGCTGCCGGGGTTTGTCTGTAATTCGATCAAACTCGGCGGATTCAGGCAGTCAAGTTTCATTTCTGCCAAGGTCTAGTCAATTCGATCAGGGCAGTTTGTTGAGACCATGACTTCCTGTAAAGGCTTCTCTCTTTAACCTCACTTAGCAGGCATCCTCAAGTGGACTTCGTCTAGCTGAAAGTCATGGGTTTGATCAGGACCGGCCGGTAAGCAGCACACGTAGCGCAAGAATTCGACACACTATCTTCTGTACTTCTGTCTGTTTGTTTAATACGAACGTGCCTCCTTTTATGCTCTTATTAAAAAAAATACAGTCAGGCAGAGACAAGTTTGCTTACGTTTGTATGTTTGACATGCAAAAGAGAATAAGATCCCGTTGAAGAGTTCTTGAGGTGCAAGCTGAGAACTCTGATCTCTCTGATGTCAGCGATCGGCCTTTGAAATAAACTTAGCATAAGAATTAGGTGGGGGAATGCGATCAACAGTAAATTAATGGATGGTTGTGTACGTAGCAAGCGGATCACGATTGGTATTGTAATATTCTTGCAAAAAACGAGTTGAATGTATTGGGACAGTGCTAACTACTGTCTACTAGCATGCTGACCGTACGCTGCAATGTTTAATGGACGAAATCAGCACGATGTCGTGAAGTTGTTGCTAGGGACTAGACGACATGAAGGTCTGCCAACTATGACCCGTACCAGGTGCAGCCTGGATCGACATGACGAAATGCAGGTGCGAAAGCAAAATAACTGCCTGAGAGGCTGAGACAAAGATAAAGTGGGAGGGAGTTCAAAGCTTGAAAAGCGGACAAGAGTGAACTGTCAAGTTTCTGAACTAGATGTGGTGAGTAAAGAAAGGCTGCTGTTATTTGTCCCATAGCTTTCGGCATTGAACTGCGAAAAAGACGTAGTATTGGCGAGTCCTTTGATGGCAATTTCACATATCTGGATCCCAAAAGAGAGAGAGAACTAAAACCCTACAGGGTTGCTTCATCTTCATGTTAAATGACTAATACGATATATTTTGATCAGTTCAAGAAGCAGGCCCGGTACCTTCAGTGTACGCAAAACTTTGGAGCAGATGAACCGGAGGTCATGTCTTTCATCAGTGTCAGTATGTAGCAAGGAGGCACGTCGCTGTTCAGCCTCTTCTTGGATAACACCACATGGGTGAATGCATCTAGTCTATGTGCAAGATGATGGCCCAGTGTATAAAAAACTCGGGGTCTGCAGAGCTGATTGTTAAGCATTTCTTATGGCTTTCGTTGCCCAGTAACAGAGAATGGAATGCCGCAGTACTCTTCTGTTGCAACTGTGCAAGTTGCACATTCTCTTGTCACAAACTCATAGGAAGGGACAAACAAGTGGAACTGAAAGAAATAACAAGATGAATTTGCACTGCATCAGCAGTTGGCGCTCAACTCAATCTGCAACCTACTCCACTTTGTTCACGTGTCCTGTATCTGTGGAGGTAAACGTAGTACATGGACTTTATGCACCAGCACTAGTGTATGGCGCCCCACCGTTGGCATTAACATCACACAAACGTTAACATCCCAGTGATAAGGCACTAACTGGATTTGTTACTCCTGTGTCTGGAGACATCGCAAAAGAATCCTTTTGTCACGAGAAGGCATGATATGATGTGCGAGCACGTGCATAGGGCGTGCTGAACTGCTACGCACAATTAAGCAGGTTTTAGTACTGCAAGAATTGTAAAAGGTACATAAACTATACAAAGTGGAAAAGCAAGGCTGCTGCCAAGGGAGATTTTGAGTTGCGAAATGCAGCCCTGCAGGGATGCGTGGTGCAAACAGCAAACCCAGGTATGTCGGGAGTGCCAGGGCACAGAAGAACCATGGATGGCCGGAAGATCGAAGAACCATGGATTCCGGTTATCTGATGAATGGAAGGGGCGGACAGGATTCTCCTGCACCAGATAACACCGCAAGGAGTCGCTTCTCTGTGCAAGGCACCTCCACATTACCTCGACACTATCTCGCTATCATGCTAGATATCATTTCTGAAACTTCTCATTGTGAACCCATCTAGGCGGTGTGTTCAGGTTGGTCGTCAGTCACAATTGCAGTACAGAATTGCAACAATTGCTCCCGCATCGGGGGATTGCATACCATGGGAGATTGATTGGGATTTGGGACACCTACGCCCGATAGAAACCGGTTGTTCTGGAGAACAAACCCTGATAGGCAAACATACAACCCCATGAAAATAGCAGGGTTTTTTTTTTACAAAATGAAATAACTCTAGCCTTGGAGATCATTAGATGATTACAGCCTTATAACTATCATCTTATAATGCCCAGACAAATTGCCTTTCGAAGATATAATCATAAAGAAACTATCTGAACTTATACACCCACATATCGGTACAAATATGAAAATACTAGATTGCGAGTGACACAAACAAGTATGGCTCAGGATTGTAGACTAAATTCTGAAACTATCAACCGCACTTTCGAATGTACATTTCGACACAAGTACATGCCAACTCTATCTGTCCTGAAAACCTATTTGAAAGGAAGGACATACAGAATTACAAACTCCTGAGTAAAAATGTACAAATGACTATGCACAAATAATGAACGTCAAGAGCAACTAAGGGTTGTAGGTCACTAAATTTGCTCCTTCCATCAGAGATCTATTGAACAAAGAACTGCAGAACTGGCTAGATGGCAGAATGCCATGGCACAGCCTATCAGCAGCAACGGCAGCAAATGACATCTCGGCACGTGTAACGAGCAGCTCTAGCTTCCAGCTCCTCAGTTGGGGGCAAAGCTTCCAGAATAAATCCTTTCTGGCTAGAACAGCAGAAGTCATAGAGATTTCTGCATATGCCTTTGCTGAATGGATGAACTCTTTCAGGTACTCCCCTGCAAGTGGTACAGCCTCGTTTCATCACTATGCTATTACCTCAACGATAAAAAAAATATATATATACAGATGACAAACCGAGTTGCTCCTATAGTGACATACCTTAAGTAGAATATCCGTTTCCTTCTGGCAACTTCATAGGTTGTTTGATTTGTTAGAGCAATGTACCTGCAAAATGTATCCGGCCAACAAGCAATTATGTACAAAGTGTTGATTTTGGGTTCATGACATAACTTGTACAGATACGAAAAGTATGTAGGCTTCAAGCTTTTAAGATGCGTAGCTTTGATGCTTTTAAATGGTTATCCATTGGAGAAGTGAGAATGCTGGCTTGTAATTCATATGCCCGTGGGTTTTCCATTTTGTTTCTTCTGTTTTCTTTGCAGCCTTATTTCCCCATCTGTTTGTCACTTTTACTACTTGTAATGAATATTTTCTGAAATGTTTCATCAATTGAATTAACAGTTTTTTTTCACTTTTTTCCGGTAGAAAGGATGAACAGTTGTTCTTGACCTACTGACTCAGGGAAAGAAACGCAAATTTGAAGAAAAAAATTAAGGCCTGTTTACTGTCAGACACATCAGACATGGAGAAAACTTACGAATGGAACCCCAACAATAGCAGTAGGAATATAAGGATAAAGATCAACACTGCTAAAAATATTACACCAACAAAATCCTTCCACCTGTAATCATGATGAAAAGGACACTCGTTAATAACAAAACAACAAAGACTTCGTGTTGTGAAAGCATCAAATCCAAAGCATATAGGAGTATTAATAACATAACATACCAGGCCTTCTCCACATCCAGACTTATTGACTCGATGTAAAGAGCAACAGTCCAGATACACAGGATTGTTTCTTCAAATATGTACCACCTAAGAAAGGTTTGTTATACAACCGTAAGAACAAAGAGAACGCTCAACAATAGCATCATATTATAATAGCACAGCAAGACGAGAAACAATATGAACACTATAACGTGTGATGCCAATAAAGTAGTAGTTAGGTTAACGCTCAACAATAGCATCATTCTATAATTGTACAGCAAGACGAGAAACAATATGAACACTGTAATGTGATGCCAATAAAGTAGTAGTTAGGTTAGATCGATCAGTAAGATACATCATTCAACATGGAACATTGCCCGATGTCTTCTAGCAAGGTTCCCATGCCACAGTTTCACATTTTTAAGCAGACAAAAGAAAAATTGAAAAGATCACAAAAAGAGGGGCCATCGATTCTCTAGTACTCTGCTGCATACAAGTGCTATCTGTCTACTGCTACAGAATATAAAACTCCAAAGTATTGATCTGATCAATATGTACTTTCCGTCGCGGGAAAAAAACTGGGATATATCTGTGGATACAATAAGGTCCTCATAATGATTATCGATGTCCACAATCAAACAAATAAGTTTACATGCAGTGTTTCTGCAAAAGTTATGGTACTGTATAGAATATGCTCAAGAACAGCACACTCAACTGATGTGCAAGTGAATGCAACATGTAGGGAAAGACACAAATTATGAACTCACCAAAATCGGCAATGATTCTTTTTGCCAATGCATGTTCCAAGCCATATGCAGTGATGATCGAATTGAAGTACGCATTTATCGCAGTCATGGCAGTGCCGGGTACGAGGTGGCTGCAAAAGGATGTTGGTAGAAAGACTTGAACTCTGACCATCAGCAGCAACAAATCATGGAAATTTTCTAAGGATACAATAGTAAATAAGCATGATGCAGTCTCATTTTGGAACAACAGCTCTGAACAAATAAGATAACAGAAGTTCACTTCGTAAGAGTGAAGTCCTGTGTTCGCCGCATTGCTAATCCGTAAATCCTCAACAAAGCATTTGGTTTTTAGCGGATCAGATGGGTCTTTGAATGTCATAAACTGACAATCAAACAACTAGTCAAGCAAGGATGTGAAGAGACAATATATTAAATTTAATTATACCAACAAATATAATCAGATATTCACAATTTCATTTTCAGAGTTCTCATACAGAAGTTTTGAACAGACTTGGTAAATTTCAAAGAAGGTTGTACTGAATGGATAATTGCTCTTAGTCAAACGCTTTCATGCATAGGTTGAAGACAAATGGCTCCTACCACCAACTCAATTCTTGCATAATACAACTATACACCCATTGCAGATCAAAATTGCAGAACATTCAGCACTTAACTTTTGAGGGAAAAATGAATACCTGAACGACCCTGCAGTAAGCGCAAGTCCAATCCCTAAAGACAATGAACAAATATTAATATTACTGTGCGGTAAATACAATAAAGCTAAAATGAAAAAAAAAATCAATTACAAAGATGCAGCGCCACTTCAGAAGACATTGCTGCCTCAAATGAAAAAGGAGGAACGTCTCAACAGGAAAAGCTGTACCTGCTGCTTGATCCTGGAGGATATAGATCCATAACCATCTGCGCCCATGACGATGTAGGAGTCATCGTGCTAAGTTTCTGTAGTTGAGCACGACTCGTTGGAGAATTTATGTTTCCATTTCTTGAATTTGACTGCCTTTTCTTAATCATCAAAAAGAGAGCAAAAGAAAACATAAATATCAACGCATGCCTCCCACAAGTTTTCCCAAAGGCGGAGAGATCAAATTACCCAGAGCAATGCTATGGTACTAAAACATTACTTTGAAAGGGCAGCAGTATTGACGAAAGTTGCATGCATGCTGGAACCAGCTCTCATTACATCGATAACGTACCTGATAACACAGGAGCACACAAAACACAGAGTAAACACTTTTCATTTCCTTAAATATATTATTCCACCAGTGGAGGATGAGGACAAAGTCAGAAACACAATGACAATTACCCAGGAGATGAGCCAGCTGTGTAGAAGTACTGCACTAGCGTGAGCAGAACAAGCACTCCATACAATCCTATATACCTGGAATGGAAAGTTCTCTGTAAGACAAAAATAACATAATAGAACTCTTGGTATAGATAGAGCAGAGAAACCCACTTCTCATCTTGTCAGAATTCAGGAGTCAGAACACAACTTGTATAGACATGAAAAGGAGCACTAAATGGTATAGAAAACTATTACAAAGTATGTTCACGAGTTTTAAGTAGAACTAACAGTATGGCACTTGCAAGAGTAGCAAGACCATGTGCAATTACTAAATCGAAATGCCTCTCAAAAGGAAACGTTCTTTCGGTCATGTAGATATATCAATAATCAGATGCGGAGACACTTTAATTGCACGAGCACCCAAAAAAGTCATTTCCCCATCAAATCAGGCAAGTTTAAAATAACTGAACGCCGTTAGACTAGTTCATAGACAATAACAGCGGACCAAGCTAGAACCTAGAGCTAGAACCAAACTGCTGCAGACCAAGCAAAGCCTATCAACATGGCATAATCAGGCTCGAAGAGCAAACATAAAAATTCACAAGCTATCAAGCGCAAATCATACCACGGCTCCTCGTGTATTCGCCAGTCGAGAGTCGGATCGAGGATGAAGACGGCGCCAACGAAGACCACGTGCATCACGAGCACCATGAATCTGAGCCCCAGCGACGACCTCCTCGCTGAGCACAAGCCGCCCCCACACGCCCAGATCAAAACCCATATTAGCAGAGCGGCGCACCAAATCGAGCCTAATAATCGCTGAATTCTAAACCAACGGGAACAGAATCAGGCCCAGGCAGCGTACCTCGATCGGGGAGGCGGTTGCCGGGCTCGGCGGCGGAGGAGGACGCCATTGACGCCGTCTCCGTCGCCGTCGCATCCGACGGCGGGGCTGCGGCGCGGCGGGGGTCGGCTCAGTGGGAGGGCCCGGGGAAGGTCACCGGCGCCGCGCGGCTCTGGGGCGTCGGAAGCGACAATTTCGGTAGAAGGAGCGGGGGATCCGTCCCGGCGGGGCCTACCTGGCAGACAGAACATACTATTGTCTCAGCGTGGTGGATGGGGCCCATCTGGAAGTGAGAGTGGGACCAGGCGTTGTCGCGGGACGCGGGGTGGGCTGGATTTGTTGCGCTGCGTGCACCTGTTGCCACCTGCTCCCTCGGTCCGTGAAAGAATGCAACTCTCGTATCCAGAGAAGTCAAACACTTTTAAGTTTAACTAAATTTATATAAAAAAATACACACATTTATAATATAAAAAAACTATCATTAGATTAATTATGTAATATATTTTCATACTAGATCTATTTTAAGACGCAAATGTTAGTATTATTTTATATATATTTGGTCAAAACTGAAAATGTTTGACTCCTAAGCGAGAATTGCATCCTCGGTAAGCTCCAGTTGATCGTTTTTTTTTTTGACAAGACAGTTGATCGTTTGACACAGCTCAGATTAACGCATGTCGTGCGTGATTCCTAACCAAATTTATGCTATGATATTATGTATAGAAATGAATACGGAATACGTACATGCCAACGAGAGACACATCCAAAAGATAAAAAGGGAAGTGACGATATTTTTCTTTCCGGATTCGAAGGAGATGTGATGTGGACACAGAAGAAAACAGGAAAAAAAAAATCCAAAACTAACGCCGAGCTATCGCCGCCGGTGGCCCTTTTATGGCTTTATGTGATCTTAGCAACAACGAAACCTTTTCGGTAGAAAAGCTTCCTACAGCAAGAAACGGAGAGAAATCCTCGTGTTACACAAGGCCGCTGGTCATTTTTCTTTTCCTGCCAGAGTGCGTGTGTTGCTAAGCCTGCAACTGCAGCTACCAGGAATGGTGGGTACTATACTTTTGTTCAACCGAGGCCCCAGTTGAGGTTTTTAGACTTTAGCCGTTTAGATGTTAGATTTAGGAGTGTGAATTTTAGAGTACGATGTCACTTCGTAATCATTGTGCCACTGTAGCATTTTGTTTGTATGTGCGAAAAATTATCTAAAAGTTGATTAATTAGGCTTAAAATGTTCGTCTCGCATAGTACAACAAAACTGTGCAATTAGTTTTTGATTTTATCTACATTTATTACTCCATACATGTTATGATATTTTGATGTGATGGGGAATCTTCTTTTTTATAGTGAATTTGGGAGTTCTTTTTTGAAACGGGACCTTTGACATGAGAGGAGTGCGGTGCGATCCCACCCCTCAACTAGGGGTGTGTTTAGTTAAAAAAAATTAATGAAAATATCACATCGAACACTGTAGCATTTTTCGTTTATTTATGGTAAACATTGTCTTACGATAATCTAACTAGACTCAAAAGATTCGTCTCGTCGTGTACATCAAAACTATGTAATTAGTTTTTTTATTTATCTATATTTAATACTTCATACATGAGGAGAGAGATTTGATGTGATAGATAAATAATGAAGTTTAGAGAGAGAAATTTTAAGAATATTGGAACTAAACACAGCCGATGGAGGGATCTTGTTCGTATCCGACGGCGACGTGTGTGCACGTGCGTGATTGAAAACGGCTGGAGAAGGGCAGATGCCCAAGCCGAATGGGCCGTATCACGCTCCGAGTGAGGCCCTATCAATATGGGCCTTATTCAACAATGTAAAACTAGGCTTTATCTGGGTCATTTGGGCCCAAACCAGCCGAGTATATCCTTTTCATCCCCGTGCTCCAGAAGCCTGTGAAACTGTATGAAAAAGTATGTTTGGGTATGGGGATAATCCTTCTCCTCCATCTATAGAAAAAGTCCATATCATTATCGTTCACGAGAAGGATTTTCCATATCCAATAGGTTCTTCGCCCGAAGGGGGCCCAAAAGGAGAAAAAAAAATCAAATTCCGTTTGTTGTTTTCCTTGCGTATCTTCAGCTGAGACAATTGCACCTGTTTCTCGCAAGTCTGTTTAAAAAGATATCCATGCAACTATTTTTTTTTAGTAAAATGCACCGTGGGTACCTGAACTTGCAGCACTGTGTCAAATAGGTCCACGAATTTAGAAACCAGACATCCAGGCCCTCCAACTAGCGAACCCGTTCACCGCAGGTCCATCCCGGTTTTGCATGGCACTGTGCAACCGTATCTGCTACAGTAACTGGTTTTGTTTTTCCCTTTTCTAATTTATTTTGGCTGAATTTTGAAAAATTATAACTCTTCGATACGACATCGGATGATTTTATACGAAAATTGTAGCCCTCAACGAGATCTACAACTTTCTAGTTTTGAGTTTTTTCATTTGACGATGTTAAGGTGCTCAAAAAAATTATATAAAATTACAGCACCATTATAAGAAACGAAGAGCCATATAAAATTACTCTTCATTTCTTATAAGAGTCATATATAAGGATTTGGGGGTGGACTAGCGTCGGGAACGCGTGCATTTCTATCAAAGCGCCATCGATAAATGCCACGGCATCCGAGTCCAACATTGACCGCCAGAGGCGAAAGGAGCGTGTCGCCCTGTGTACTCCACGGCAGCAACGTCGAGGCCATGGGCACCGGGAATGCTGGTCGGAGCCTCATCTGCACGCAGCCAGGGCGAGCGGTGGCGACGTCGTCATGTATCGTGGTCGCCTGAACCTTGACCACGACTGGAGAGCTGCACTAGCTGACATTGACGGCGAGGAGGCGGGCCGGCCACGTCCGGAAAGGAGCGCCGCCGAACTTGCGACAAGCAAAAGTACGCGATTATTATGGTGCTTTAATTTTATATAATTTTTTTGAGCACCATAACATCATCAAATAAAAAACTCAAAACTAGAAAGTTGTAGATCTCGTCGAGGGCTACAATTTTCATATAAAAATTATATTCATCCGATGTCGTATCGAAGAGTTATGATTTTTGAAACATTCAGCCAAAATAAATTAGAAAAGGGAAAAACAAAACCGGTTACTGTAGCACATTCTGAAACCGGTCTGACCGGTTGTGCTA
>OAMR01000218.1:729099-754124 GCA_900205405.1 Echinochloa crus-galli | reverse complement strand
TGTGTTTAGTTCCCAGAAATTCTCTCTCCAAACTTCGCGATTATTATGGTGCTGTAATTTTATATAATTTTTTTGAGTACCTTAATATCGTCAAATGAAAAAATTCAAAACTAGAAAGTTGTAGATCTCGTCGAGGGCTACAATTTTCGTATAAAAATTATCTTCATCCGATGTCGTATCGAAGAGTTATGATTTTTCAAAGATTCAGCCAAAATAAATTAGAAAAGGGAAAAACAAAACCGGTTACTGTAGCAAATCCGGGTTGCACAGTGCCATGCAAAACCGGGATGGACCTGCGGTGAACGGGTTCGCAAGTTGGAGGGCCTGGATGTCTGGTTTCTAAGTTCGTGGACCTATTTGACATAGCGCTGCAAGTTCATGTACCCACGGTGCATTTTACTTTTTTGATCTATTTCGCCATCTATTTTTATATACACCCTTCTTAAGAAATCATATTATTCTTTTTTAAAAAATTATATTGCTTCATATAAAAATACGGCAGCCTGAGAGTGGTATCAGACTCATGAGATGCCTACATAATGACATGGTTGAAGTCCAAGTAATAAAGTCGCAATGGCACTGTGGGATATAGGTACCTCTGGGCCCACCGTCAGACCAGACCACGGCGGTCAGGGCCCACCTCTGACAGGCCCATGAGCCGATCCCTACGCGGCTCATACGGACTCCCTGACTTGACGAACAAGTTGATGAAAGACTTGATGGGCGAATCTTCCGGATATCCAGGGATATTCCAATTATAGCCGACCCGGACTAGAGTCCTGGTCGGAACCAAGCACGTTTAGATGAAAACCGACTTATAAACACTAGCCCGCTACCCTATATAAAGCGGCCTAGGGCACCCTCATGAAGGACATCCTCAACACAACGCATCAATCCCTGTAAACCATACGCTCGCCCTAGCTTCCTGAAAGCACGGCCGAGTACCAAGCAATACAAACGACGCCACCGACACAGGATGTAGGGTATTATACCTCCGGATAGCCCGAACCTGTCTAAATCAGTACCTCCACTAGTTCATCGATCGCCCGCCTACAAGATTGTCGGTCCTAAAGTCCGATAGGCACTAGCACCCAACCCACTATGTTTCAGCGTTTGCAGTGGTATTTTTCAAATAGGCAAATTCAAATTGGCACACATCGAGATTTGGACAGGAGCTATGTCTATCTCTCGGCACATTCGGTTGATTGGTTGCCAGTGGCTGATGCTGGTTTTTACTGAAAGAAAAATATTATTGGCTGGTTAGTGGCTGGGGCTGGTGCTGATTTTTGCTGAGAGAAAAACACTGCTGACTGGTGGCTGATAATCCAAACGAACATGCGAGATCACAAGCACTGTATATGCCCTGAGCGCTCAGCCGCCCACGACTTCTGCTCCGAGCACGCACCTCGGTCCCAATACTCCGAGCGATCGACATGATTTCGCCAACATGGGAAGCTTTGGAGTTCTGGCGTTGCCGACGGGACGGGGTACTGATTGGTTCCATCGGTGCTCCATGCCCGGCGGTCTGCCCTGCCGCGATCGGCGCCGAGGGAACCACGAGTTCTTGTCGTGCTGGCTCCCCGGCGCGGCTACCCTGCTCCGCACCTCCCGGAGCTCCCTCGATGGCCGAACTGATTTGGCGCTCCCGGAAACACGAACTTGATTCCGAAGGAAGCATTAGCACGCCAACACATGGAGAATCATATCAGCACCACTACGTTGCAGATACCACTATATAGCAGTACTACCTGCACCAGAAAAGAAGTACCGTGCTGTGCATGCAGCAGTACCTGAAATGCCGATACACCATGCACGGCTGCGTGCCAGCGCTGTTCATCTACGATCCTCCATGAAGGATCCGCTGCACCATGTATCCACGCCTCTTGGTCAAGGCCGGATTTGATTAATCCATTATCTAAAAATCCACGCCTCTGAATGGATGCGACACCGACGAGGCGACGAGAGCTCCCTGCAAGTCTCTGTGACCACTGCTTAACAATAACAACGCAGCGGATCCGTGATGGCGAAGTCAGCAAGCAGAACGCAGAGTCCCGTCCCGTGCCATGCGTACGTGCCGCGGGGAAGCGAGCCTAAAATATCCCCGCGCCAAGGGTGGCGCGGTACAGGGGCTTCCGCTGTGCGGCCATGTGGCCGGTGGGAATCAATCGAGTGACCTCGGCGTGCCGCTGCGCTGAATCGATTCCTGGAGCCCGTGTCTGCTTCATCGTACAACGCCCGGTGCAAAAGCCGGAGGCCTTGCCTCCCAGGTGCCGCGGACTCCTTTCCAGGCCGGATCCAATGCCTTGACTAGTTACAGTTAGTTTATGTATCCGGCGCGATCCGAGTCCCGGTGACCAGGCCACCGCGCTCGCCCGGCTCACTAGTTAATTTAATAAATCCCCCGATGAAATGATCCACGGTAAAAACTTTAAAGTTTTCTCGATCAGGACCAGGAGCCATATGTATAGCCTTTGTTCGGTCCCTCCCGTCCAAATCGCGTCCTGCTCGGCTGCTCTCGCGGCGCCAAACTCCCTTTCCCTCTGGAGCGATGGACAGTTTCGGCATCTTCGTTAACGCATCGAAAGTCAATAATCGATGCGAGCTGAAAGCGTACACTGGCGTGGCCCCGGGTCTGCCTGGCCAAAGAGTTTTCCTCCGCAGGGGGAGGCCGGCGGAAAGAGATCAAAAGGCCGACACGCCCACCGACATTTCGCCCCACGAAAGCTCACCAAAGCGAAAGGAAGCAGGAAATCGGATGTGTCCGGGCATCCGATTAATCTGCCGACTTTTTTCGCGGTGGCCGATTAGTCTGCCGCCCGATCGATAAGCTTAGGCCGGCCGGGCCAGATCAACTCGCCGAGCCCCCACCGGCCACTGTTGGGTACGTTCCGGCCGCCCGGCGACGGATCAGCGGAGCCCACGGGTCCGGCCCCGCGTGTCAACGTCGAAGGCTCGAAGCCTCTGGACTTCTCTTGTCGTCCGAGTCATGCACCCCCCGTGCAATCACACTCGCGCCCGTGGCGCCGTGCCGCCCATTGGCAACTTGCAACGTAGGCTTGGAATCGCGAACACGTCTTTGAGGCCTGATAAAGAGGCCAGAGCATCCGGCTGAAAACTGATGCTAACGCCTCCGTGACACCGTGCCCCTAATTGAATTGAAGCCTGACGAATCCAAACCGAACAAAAACGCCTACCATTTCTTTTATTACCATCATCAAGGTAGTGCTACTGTACTCCTTAAATGAAATTAGGAAACCGATCAGCGCGAGACAAGCGTCGCCGCGGCAGAGGAGCAGGTGGATAACGCCAGCGCGCGCGGGCGAAGTGGTGGAGCAGAGCCGCAGAGCGCCACGCCGACCCGACCGACCCACCCCGCGATCGCGCCGCGCGAGCCGTCCACGCTTTCTCCGATGACGTTTCTTTGCCAGGGGCACAACGCCCACATGGCCGCCGACCTCCCCTCCCGACGCCGCCCACCAGCGCGCCCCGAGGCACCGCCACGTCGGAGCCCGGACACGCGCCGCGCCGCGACTGGCCCGGGCCCCTGCCAACCTTGTCCCCGTCCGGCCTCCGTTCTAACCGATCCGTCTTCCTCGCGTCGCGTAGCCTCCGCGTACGCACGTTACCTCCTCAGTAGCATCACTGCAGCTGGAAGCGTTACACGTCGGACACCTTTCGGTGCCCAAGCCTCTCAGCGCGGGATCGCTCTATATAAGGACGCCCCCGGCCTCGCCACAATCTTCATCCGAAAGCTTAACCAAAGCGAGTGCCACCAGTAGTCAAGAGCGAGAGTTCTAGTAGCCTGCTGCCTGCTGATCTGTAAGGTTGTGTAGTTGGAAAGCCCGGCCCTTTAGTTTCGGCGATCATGGAGGATGAGAGGAGCACCCAGCAGCACCAGGGCGGTGAGGCCGGCCAGGAGACGGGCGCCGATCAGGTGGAGGTGAAGGACAGGGGGCTCCTGGACACCCTCCTCGGTAGGAAGAAGGAGGAGAAGAAGCCCGAGGAGGAGGAGCTGGCGGCCGGCATGGAGAAGGTCACGGTGGCCGAGCCCGAGAAGCACGAGCACAAGAAGGAGGAGCACGAGCACGAGGGAGGGGAGAAGAAGGAGAGCCTCCTCGCCAAGCTGCACCGCTCCAGCTCCAGCTCCAGCTCGGTAATTAAAGTTCATCACCACGCATGCATGATGTATTTGCTTGCATCGGATCAGTATGTAGCTTCTTATGACGTGACACGACTAACCTTTACACGTATGCTGATTCGTGACTGCGATCCTTGCGTTGCGTGCAGTCGAGCGATGAAGAAGAGGAGGTGATCGACGAGAACGGCGAGATCGTCAAGAGGAAGAAGAAGAAGGGCCTCAAGGAGAAGATCAAGGAGAAGCTGCCCGGCCACAAGGACCACGCCGAGGGCGAGCACCACGCGGCCGTTCCGGCCCCGCCGCCGGCGCCCGTGGAGACGCACGCTCACCACCAGGAGCAAGAGCACAAGCCGTACGTGCCGGCGCCGGCTCCGCCCCCGCCGGTGGAGACGCACGTGCACCACCACGACCACGCCGTCGTCGTGCAGAAGGTCGAGGACGACGCCGCTAAGACCGAGGCCCCGCCGGCGCCGGAGGAGGAGAAGAAAGGCCTCCTTGATAAGATCAAGGAGAAGCTCCCCGGCGGCCACAAGAAGCCCGAGGACGCCGCCGCGCCGGCCGTCCACGCGCCAGCGCCGGCGCCGCACACCGAGGACGTGGGCAGCCCGGACGGCAAGGAGAAGAAGGGCCTGCTGGGCAAGATCATGGACAAGATACCCGGCTACCACAAGGGCTCCGGCGAGGAGGACCACAAGGCCGCCGGCGAGCACAAGACCAGCTCTTAATTAGATGTCGCCGCGTGTCCTGACCGGGCCTTGATCAGAAGCGTTTGGCGTGCGTTTGGTTCTGCTTTGCTTGCTTTATTAGTCAGTTTGTTTCAGGATGGATTGCGCGGTCAAGGTCCGGTACGTGGGGAGCCCGGCCAGAGCTGGTAGTGAGTGTTGCTCTGCTTGTGTTGGCTCTGGTACGGGGTTTAGTTTGGTTCCAAGTCAGGGTCTGGATGTTGGGTTTGTTGAATTATAAGCAGTTGCGTTGCGTATTGTAATTTGGCTGGGCTACCTGGGTATTATGCCTTAATATTATTACTTTGGTTTCTGCCCAGCATATATATTGTCCCGTTATGATCCTGTGTATTATCATTCATGTGTGTATTGTGATGCTGTTATCTAGTACCAAGCTGTATTATTTTCTATCTTGCTTATGCATTATGTCTCAATATAATGGCAGTGCCAAGTGTGCCTCCTTGGCAACCTGGTGTGGTGCCTGTGACTTACGGAGTAATGTCATTCATATTGTGACACAGAAATTGGAACTGTGCTGTGGGCTTCTTGATGGGCCATGTCTATTATGGGCCTTGCCACGTGCTTTTATTGCCCGTGTCCACGACACTCCCACCTTCGAGATAGTGGGCTAATTTAATTGGGTTTATAGATCAAGAAGATGAATCTGGGTCTCATTAGTCCACAACTTCTGAATATCTGATGCCACACCAGAGAACCCACCCACTATTTCTCTTTGGTCTCATAGAACCGACGACAAGGTTGGTCCGGGCGTGCGAGACGCAAGTGGTTGCACGCGCGCGCATGGCGCAATGCAACCGTACATGTGCCTGCACGTGCCTCCGCGTGCACCGGCAAAATCCAAGAAAGAAATGGGCGGACCTGGTCGCTAGTTCCTGGAGACAGATCACGGCGCCGAGCCCCTTCCGGCCGACCTCATCGTCGGATTCAGGCTCAGCCTACCCCTATGGCGCGCGCGCGCGCCCACGCCCACAACTCGGCGGTGCCCGTGCTAGGCCGAGCTCGCATCCGGCGGCTCCCGTTGTCCCTGCCTTCACCACCGCCACGCTTGACCTGACACAGCCAAACGGACTGGTCCCGATCACGGCATGGTTTGGTAGGTTTGCACTTTGCAGTTTGCTGCATCCTCCACCTCCAGGTTCGGGGGCATTGGCGCCATATTTTACGCGGGTGACACGCTGACAACTGACACTCACCGAGAAAGCCAGAAAAGTGATGATGAGCTAAGATGGGAATCTCCATCGATTCGACCTGTATTGGAATGATTACAGCTAGAACGCCGCTTCTTGCAGTGCGTGTTCGACGGGCTGGATCGGAGTGCCTCGGACGGTACACGCGGGAAAAAAGAGCAGCGGGGAAGGGAAAGATGGCTCTCGTAGGCTGATGCACACTTGCAGGGTACAATCATGTGTCTCTGGGTAGTGGAGAAAAAGGGGTGATAGAATACCGTAGAACAGAAAAGGCTTCGCTGATTTATGGACACTCGTGGTGCCAACTCAGCCTCAGATCAACAGCCGTCTAAAATAAACTGAGTTTCAACACCAACAACCGTCGCTCCGTCTCATATCTCGATGGGGGGCTTTTCTGGATGAGACTCGGCTGCAGTTGGAGTCCCTGCAGTTGGGGTCACTGACAGGTGGGCCCGGAGACTCCAAGCCCACCTGTCAGTGACCCAACTGCAGTGACTTCAACCGTAGAGGATCCACTTCCGGTTTTTCTAGCGTCAATACACTCGATGGCAACCATATATTACTGTTTGATTATTTGCCGCAAAGAGAAATAGTCACACTAAAAGCACAGGTATTTGGTGGAATTTCACCGCAGAAACTGTTGTGCAGTAGTGCAGTACCATTATGGGCTCTTTCAAACAGTACTTCTGTTCTAAAAGTACAGATGGTTTTAAGTCAAGCATGGTTTGTAGGAAAAAAGAAACAACATCTGTGACATGAAATTTGATTGCTCAAATCACCAAGAAACATGCCTTGTTTTTATAATCTAATTAGCATTTTGAATGCTAATATATTTTTTTCCTAAATTTAGTGCAAGTTAGAAAATTCTAAGTAGGACAAAGCTAAAGCAATCAACATTTCTTTTTGAACTTAAAGCAATCAACATTTCAAAACGTTTGTTAAATGTTAGATGACTTATTGTGGTAGGTCGGGCCCAAAATGTTCAATCTTATCTCGAGATACGCGTTGCTGCAACCAGAGCATATATACAAGAGGTAAAACAGGTAAAAGTTGTTAGTGCAGGGGCATCAGATAATCTGAAAGCGAAGCACAGAGATTACCCTCTGGCTGGTCTCATCGACCTCGAAAAGAAAAAGGTGGCACTGTCCCCTGCTATCGTTTTATTTTTGTTGCTTTGCAAAGGGGCGAAAAAGGCCACGCGTATACATATGCATGGGATCTTCTTTTCTGTCCGCCAAGCAAAAAGCTGCAACTGACATGTTAGCAAATGCAAGCTTCAGATGTAAGGAATGGTAACAACGATATGAAATGAACCAGACGTAAAGATAGAATTATTGGATGCTTTGCGAAAAGGAAAACCGGTGAATTAAGCGTACAAGAATGGGCTTGAGAGCAATCTTGTGTCCCCAGTCTTAGAATGCTGCACTGCAGGCATAGGCATCCACCCCACTAGTGCATTAACAGGTGCACCCATGGTCACATCAGAGGGAATTAACCGTGGTGCCTGCGTATTGGATTCCGCTTGGCCTTTTCAATACTTCAAGTTTTGTAAACGTGTTGCGGCTACAATATGCTTGTAGAATGTATCGATGGCATTGGCTGGGGGAATATATTCAAAGGTTGACAATGTGATTGCTGGAAGTAATCAATTTAGTTAAGCAAAGTTACTCCTGGCCAGGTGTTTGTTGCTAGAACATATTCTTTGTTGACAATTCAGTTAAGCAAGATACTCCGGCTGGCCCAGGTCGTCTTGAGATTCTTGGAGAACTAGCTTCGCTAGCTCTTTCCTTTAAAAAAACAGAAAACTCCCACACAAAAAAAGAAACTAGAGAAGGAACTCATTCTACTATGATATGCATGCATGTATCCCATAGCAGGACCACGGCACTCTTGATGAGAGAATGAAGATCAGAGCAGAGATTCCATCAAGTTTAGCTGCAAATAAAGCACATACTCCATACCGAGAGATCTGCCTTTCCACACAGGCACACAGTAACAGTACTTTTGCATCCTCTGTGCTTTCCCCTTCTCTCTAACTGCAAGTAGTAGTACGAAACAAAGAGAGATGCACAAGTACACGTAGGAGATCCGAGATCCTGCTTTGTGGCTCTCATTTCTACTTTCTAGTCGCCGCTCGCGTCTACGACGGCGTGGATACGTCGGAACCCCCGGGACCCGGTGCCGGTATGGCACTTCCGGCAAGGCCCCTCTTTAGTCTTTACCAAAGCCTGCTTTGTACACTCGTCGTGGTGCCGGCCGTGCCACTGCCACGACCCCTATCGGCCATAAAGCGAGCCACTACGGCTTGCCGCCTCCCTTCTTTAAAGCGCCGACCCGGTGCCCGTCTCGGCCGGCCCTTTCCCACCTCCACTCCCACCCCGACCCCCACCCCAGCCCAGTAATCACTAGCTGCCGCACTACGCCAGGCACGCAGCTGCCTACCCAGCATCCACACGGTCCGGCCATGCCAGAAACGCGAGTGCTCCTGCGTGTTCTGCTCGTTCTTGGGGCAGCTTGTGCTGCGGCGGCGGCGACCGAGGCGGCGGCGGCGCCGGGGAGTAACGGCAAGGTGCCGGCGATCTACGTGTTCGGGGACTCGACGGCGGACGTGGGCAACAACAACTACCTGCCGGGCAGCGACGTGCCGCGGGCCAACTTCCCGCACAACGGCGTCGACTTCCCGACGTCGCGGCCCACCGGCAGGTTCAGCAATGGCTACAACGGCGTCGACTTCTTGGGTAAGCGCTGATCGAGTGACAACAACGCGTCTAGTTCATTTCATTTGTGCTCGCGAACATGGGAAGAGGAATTTGGGGAGAACTGAGAACATCATAGCTGCACGCAGTCTACGCGCTGCTGATCGAGGTCGTTTCCATTGCCATGTTTTCCCCCCTCTATTGACTTCGGCGCTGATGGTTTTGGATGGTGATAGAGTTTGCAGCGAAGATTTGCTGGAGGCTGCAGCCTGCAGATAGGAGTAGTACTGTATATCTTTAAGCTCTAGCCAATTAACAACACAGTTGACAACTGATAGCACAGAAAAGCATTCGCCATCTACTAGATAGAGTAGTATTTTGCCGCGAGCCGTTGATTTCAATTAAAGAGGGCAAGAGCCAAGAGGCCCAGGGGCCAGGGCCACGTAGTGACGGCCGTGAGGTACTCCCTAGATAATCTCTGCATGCTTGGTAAAGACGCCAATAAGACGGGAGGAAGAAACATACTATGAGTTTGGTCACGAACCGATTTGTTTGGCGTTCTAGGACTTGATGAAGTATCGAACATAGTTATGAGCAAAATTCAGTATTTCAGTGGCCACTGAAGGCAATTGGCTTGCTATTCACTTATTCAGTGACCAAACTACTGCTGGCTGGGTGGTGCCAAAGTTGCAGTCTCTCTCTTTCAGAGAAGCGATGGACCTATGC
The DNA here is from genome assembly GCA_900205405.1 of Echinochloa crus-galli. Taxonomy (NCBI): domain Eukaryota; kingdom Viridiplantae; phylum Streptophyta; class Magnoliopsida; order Poales; family Poaceae; genus Echinochloa; species Echinochloa crus-galli. The sequence goes on along the minus strand of OAMR01000218.1, from coordinate 744,634 downwards.
GTCATCAGTCGCTGCTGCAGCTCGCGTCCCACAAGCGGCGCAGTCGTGCAGATGTTGCAAAGCGTGTCAGTGTACTGACGTGGTAAAAAAGCTGGATCACTGACTGGGTTACACTGCTACAGTGCTACTCTTACGCAGTTGTCGTTTGTCATTCAGTGTACATGGGCGTTTGTCCGAGCACGCTGACTCGCGTGGCTTTGGCGCTTGAAGTTGGGCAGAGGCAAACACAGTGGAATAGTGCTGTAGTGGACACCACGCACCCACTGCACCTCTGCGTTTGCTACATCTACATGCCACATGATAAACAGTGAAACACGTACTCCACCTTGGTCACCCACTCGCCCCCACATTGTGTCCACTGTCATGATCGTTCCTGATCACCTTTCATCAGACTGTAAATTGGCGATCAAGTGCTCTGAAAAATAGCCGTCGTCGAATCTTGCAGTTAATATGAGTGTATCGTGTTTTTTAGTTTTGTTTGACCTGCAAGTACAACTGTACAAGTAGGAACAGTCTCAACATGAAGGATTGTTCAATTTCTGAAATTAAGTACTGCAGCAATCAGTAGCATTGCGCTGTAAACATGTCCATCTGGCTCTAAAAATGTTTTTGGCTCATCTTTATCAGCTCTCAACATGGGCTTCAAGCGCAGCCCCCCGCCATTCCTCGCCGTCGCCAACAAGACCAACAAGCAGGTCTTCAGAGGCCTCCTGGGTGTCAACTTCGCTTCTGCTGGATCCGGCATTCTTGACACAACAGTAAGCCACTCGCGTCCAGAGTTACCGCAAGCTACTGGTACCTTGGTCAGAGTACTGACACGAGGCTCGCACACACATGGTCATTTGTTGGTGCAGGGGAGCTCCATCATCCCGCTGAGCCAGCAGGTGGAGCAGTTCGCCACCGTGCAGCGCAACGTCTCCGCGCGCATCGGCCAGGGCGCCGCCGACGCCGTGCTGTCGCGGTCCGTGTTCCTCCTCAGCACCGGCGGCAACGACCTCTTCGCCTTCTTCTCGCGCAACAGCACGCCGTCGGACGCCGACAAGCAGCGCTTCGTCGGCAACCTCGTCGAGCTCTACCAGAACCACGTCAAGGTAAATTGGGCTACCTATGGTGCTTGGCTGGTGTGCAAATGAAGGGGCTGGTTTTGCGAGGGCGCCGCGTGGGTGTTCTCCGTGAGCTTCATCAGCTTGAGAGTTTAAATTGGCTTGTACCTTTGTAGCCCTCTGTTCTTTTTTGTTTTGTTTTTAGGTGAGGTGTGATTGTGCTGTGATGTTTTCATCTTCCGTGGCTCCCTTTCCTTTTTCTACCCGTCTATGTATCCTGATCACCACCTTTTTAGGGTGGCCGCCTGATCTTGTACTACCTCTTTGATGGAATGAAAATGTTCAGGTGGGCTTTCTTAGCCCTCCGTTGATTCAAAAAAAATGCACTGATCCACTGGGATGGGTTTTGTTTATTTTGATATCAATTTTGGCGTAAATTGTTTGGAGGGGCTGTATCCTCTTTTATGCATTCCGCACCTGCATTACAACCTTTACCACGCAGGCATAGGCATCCACCCCACTAGTGCATTAACATCAAGTTTTGTAAACGTGTTGCGGCTACAATATGCTTGTAGAATGTATCGATGGCATTGGCTGGGGGAATATATTCAAAGGTTGACAATGTGATTGCTGGAAGTAATCAATTTAGTTAAGCAAAGTTACTCCTGGCCAGGTGTTTGTTGCTAGAACATATTCTTTGTTGACAATTCAGTTAAGCAAGATACTCCGGCTGGCCAGGTCGTCCTGGGATTATTGGAGAACTAGCTTCGCTAGCTATTCCTTTTTAAAAAACAGAAAAGAACTCCCACACACAAAAAGAAAATAGAGAAGGAACTCATTCTACTATGATGTGCATGCATGTATCCCTTATTAGGACCACGGCACACTTGATGAGAGACTGAAGATCAAGGCAGAGATTCCAATTCCATCGAGTTTAGCTGCAAATAAAGCACATACAATACTCCATACCGAGAGATCTGCCTTTCCACACAGGCACACAGTAACAGTACTTTTGCATCCCCTGTACGTGCTTTCCCTTCTCTAACCGCAAGTGGTAGTAGTACGAAACAAAGAGAGACGCACAAGTACACGTAGGAGATCCGAGATCCTGCTTTGTGCTCTCATTTCCACTTTCTAGTCGCCGCTCGCGTCTACGACGGCGTGGATACGTCGGAACCCCCGGGACCCGGTGCCGGTATGGCACTTCCGGCAAGGCCCCTCTTTAGTCTTTTACCAAAGCCTAGCCTGCTTTGTACACTCGTCGTGGTGGTGCCGGCCGTGCCACTGCCACGGCCCTATCGGCCATAAAGCCAGCCACTACGGCTTGCCGCCTCCCTTCTTTAAAGCGCCGAGCCGGTGCCCGTCTCGGCCGGCCCTTTCCCAAAGCCGAGAGCAGCGAGGGAGCCACACCTCCACCCCAACCCAGTAATCACTAGCTGCCGCACTACGCCAGGCACGCAGCTGCCTACCCAGCATCCACACGGTCCGGCCATGCCAGAAACGCGAGTGCTCCTGCGTGTTCTGCTCGTTCTTGGGGCAGCTTGTGCTGCGGCGGCGGCGACCGAGGCGGCGGCGGCGCCGGGGAGTAACGGCAAGGTGCCGGCGATCTACGTGTTCGGCGACTCGACGGCGGACGTGGGCAACAACAACTACCTGCCGGGCAGCGACGTGCCGCGGGCCAACTTCCCGCACAACGGCGTCGACTTCCCGACGTCGCGGCCCACCGGCAGGTTCAGCAATGGCTACAACGGCGTCGACTTCTTGGGTAAGCGACTAAGCGCTGAGTGACAAACAACACGTCTAGTTCATTTCATTTGTGCTCGCAAGGTCGGGCTGAAGCTTGCGGCCTTGCGGGTTGTGTGGAGATGAATTTGGGGAGAACCGAGAACATCATAGCTGCACGCAGTCTACGCGCTGCTGATCGAGGTCGTTTCCATTGCCATGTTTTCCCCCCTCTATTGACTTCGGCGCTGATGGTTTTGGATGGTGATAGAGTTTGCAGCGAAGATTTGCTGGAGGCTGCAGCCTGCAGATAGGAGTAGTACTGTATATCTTTAAGCTCTAGCCAATTAACAACACAGTTGACAACTGATAGCACAGAAAAGCATTCGCCATCTACTAGATAGAGTAGTATTTTGCCGCGAGCCGTTGATTTCAATTAAAGAGGGCAAGAGCCAAGAGGCCCAGGGGCCAGGGCCCGGCAACCTCGTCGAGCTCTACCAGAACCACGTCAAGGTACGGCCGCCGTCGCCGGTCGATCGCCGCCGAAGATTATTATTCTTCTTCTTGCTGAAACGAACACGCCGGTTTCAGGCCCTGTACGTGCTCGGCGCGAGGAAGTTCGCCGTGATCGACGTCCCGCCGATCGGGTGCTGCCCGTACCCGAGGAGCCTGCACCCGCTCGGCGCCTGCATCGACGTCCTCAACGAGCTGGCGCGCGGGTTCAACAAGGGCGTCAAGGACGCCATGCACGGGCTCAGCCTGAGCTTCCAGGGGCTCAAGTACTCCGTCGGGAGCTCCCACGCCGTCGTGCAGAGCATCATGAAGCACCCGCAGAGGCTCGGTATGTGCTTCTTCCTGGCCGGACGCATGCTGTACGCATTAAGGAGAGAATTGCCATCTGCTCTGATTGACAAAGGAACGAAAATTATGTGCAGGGTTCAAGGAGGTGACGAACGCGTGCTGCGGGTCGGGGCGGTTCAACGGCAAGTCCGGGTGCACGCCGAACGCGACGCTGTGCGGCAACCGGCACGAGTACCTGTTCTGGGACCTGCTGCACCCGACGCACGCCGCCTCCAAGGTCGCCGCCGCGGCCATCTACAACGGCTCGCTCCACTTCGCCGCGCCCATAAACTTCAGGCAGCTGGTGGAGGACCAGTGCTGAGAGTCTTCTGAGACTACTAATAGCGGAGCACAAGGCCGCGGTACAATGTGTCCCGTGTTACTTACCAGCGTTTGCCATAGGTTTCCCGTGTCAGTGTTGGTGAATGGTGATATTGGTGTGTAGGACGTGCGTGGCTGGTGTTCACTCTGCTTCTCGTGGGTTAGATGGTGATGGCGGCGGTGTGGTTTGGACTCTGAGATAACATGTCAGCTCTCTCTCTCTCTCTCTCTCTCTCTCTCTCTCTCTCAAAACTGTCTCTTATACATCTCTCTCTCTCTCTCTCTCTCTCTCTCTCTCTCTCTCTCTCTCTCTCTCTCTCTCTCTCTCTCTCTCTCTCTCTCTCTCTCTCTCTCTCTCTCTCTCTCTCTCTCTCTCTCTCTCTCTCTCTCTCTCTCTCTCTCTCTCTCTCTCTCTCTCTCTCTCTCTCTCTCTCTCTCTCTCTCAAAAAGTCACCTCTCGTGCCTTCTGTGATAATCTCAAAGAATGTTGCAACGCATGACTCTGGTTTGACTGACACAACGAGTTCAAGAGACGAGGATCCAGGCAGTGAAGTGACCAGAGGGGAAAGAAATAGTCTTTTTTTTTCTTTTTTCAAACGAAAAATAAATTTCATTCAAGACGTTAGGTGGAGGGAGTTTCCAGTAGAGCGATGAAATGCACGGGTCCGAAAAAGATTTTGCCAATTTAACGGAACAGAGACAGCAACCGCCTCCCTCCCGTTTCGGCTCGAGCGGACCGGGAGGCGACTCGCCCGCCTCCGCTAGCGCCCCGCCATCGTCTCCCCTCTCCTTGCGGCGGCGGCGGGCCTCTAGAGCCACAGCAGCCTCCCCACCCTCCTTTCCCATCCTTTCTTGCTCATCCGATCTGGATCTGAGCTCGAGATTTCAAAATCTTGGCCTCCTCCGACGGCCACTGCTCCTTTCTGGCGGACTCTGCTCCTTTCCGGCGGCCTCTGGTGCCCTCGCCTCCCACTGCTGCTGGCCTTAGGCCCCCTTGCGTGGACCTCTTGGTCGGGGGCTCTGGCCGGCGGTGTCGCGGTGGAGGGAGACGGGGGAGGGTGAGCGCGAGGGGCGTGGCCCCTGTCGGCTCCGGCGGCCCCTGTGCGTGGCCGCCCGGCGGCTATAGAGCGCCCGGCCACTCTCCCTTGCCGGAAGCTGATGTCTCCCCTCCCTTGGTCGCTAGCCTTAGGCCTCGCTGGTCTGACCTCTTGGTCGGGGGCCTTCCGGCGATGTGGTGCGCGGGAAGGGGTGCGGGATGCAGCCCTGCCTGCGGTAGGGCTTCTTGGCTGCTCCCGCCGCTACCTTGGCCGCCCCCACGATGGACTCTGCTCATGCGGGGGGCTTGGGGGTTGCCGGCCCAGATCTGGATGGGGCCATACCCCTCCACCTCGTCTCGCCGGGGGTGCCCCATCCTCGGCGGCGTCTGCTTGCTGCTCTCCCATTCCGACCAACCCCGCGTCCATCAGGCGTGTGGCCGTGCTTTGGTCATCAGTGAGAGTTGGTGCTTGTGTCTTTGGGCACCAGTGGCCGTGCAACGAAAGCGTTGCCCTCAATGCGTGGGGAGATGCTCCATCTCCGCACGGCCCTGGACTTTGGTGCTTATTACCGTGCAACGAAAGTATCGCGCTCGGCGCGCGGGGAGGCATTTCGCCTTCGCACGGTTTGCCGTTCTCTCTCCCTCGTCAACCCTTCGACCAGCCTCTGGGTTGTACTGGGGACTAGCCAACATTTGGAGCGAAGCACTAGCCGGTTTCTCAGCTTGCGGTCAGGAGTGTTCAGGTCGAGGTCCATCTTCGTCCGCCGTCAGCCTCCATTGCTGCGAATTGGGCTACCTATGGTGCTTGGCTGGTGTGCAAATGAAGGGGCTGGTTTTGCGAGGGCGCCGCGTGGGTGTTCTCCGTGAGCTTCATCAGCTTGAGAGTTTAAATTGGCTTGTACCTTTGTAGCCCTCTGTTCTTTTTTGTTTTGTTTTTAGGTGAGGTGTGATTGTGCTGTGATGTTTTCATCTTCCGTGGCTCCCTTTCCTTTTTCTACCCGTCTATGTATCCTGATCACCACCTTTTTAGGGTGGCCGCCTGATCTTGTACTACCTCTTTGATGGAATGAAAATGTTCAGGTGGGCTTTCTTAGCCCTCCGTTGATTCAAAAAAAATGCACTGATCCACTGGGATGGGTTTTGTTTATTTTGATATCAATTTTGGCGTAAATTGTTTGGAGGGGCTGTATCCTCTTTTATGCATTCCGCACCTGCATTACAACCTTTACCACAACGATGCCGTCAACGGATCCCGAGGTCGATAGGAAACTAAGCTATAAGTAAATCTGTGTGCCATTCGTCTAGTTGTGCCTTATCTGTTGCAATCGCTCTTCTGTCAACTGGAACGGTTTTGAAAAGGGGATTGTGGATACTACTCAAACAGTTCTTCTTTATTCGTATATGCATCGGGTGCGCGGTTACACTCCTATGGTTCACGGCAATTCATGGTATTTTCTATATCCATGCTAATGGAATGCATGCATTAAGTATATATGATGATCTAAATAGTGTTGAACGAGTAGACGTAGCAGTGGAGTTCTAATGTGACTTGTGATGTAAAACAATTATTAGGAAATAATCGTTAGAGCTGTAGCTCGATTCCCCTATGTGTGCTCGGGATAGGTGTCCGAGGGCAGGTCGAGGTGAAAACAAATGATCTAATTCGCATCCATGGCCTGGACTCTTTCCGGAGCGGAGTATTCAACCATTCCATTCCTAGAAATTTAGCAAAAATGGTTTTTTTTCTAAAAATAATTCCTAATACCTAGTACGAATAAAAATAAATAAAAATAAAGTGAATTCAAGGAAGAATCTGCTGCAGAGAAACAGTGTACATGACATCTATACTTACTGTACTACATGGCAAAGCAAAAGTTTTCGCCATCCTTTCCTTGAAAAAAGAACACTTGGTATACTTACACTTTCACTACTTCAGAATTCTTTTCATCGTCCTGGGCTAAAATTTCAGAAAACCCAGAGATGCCGGAAAAGAGCCAAGAGCATCACGCCCTTCTATGCCGCTAGATACGAACGCAAGCTCTAAGCATGTCGGTACATTCCTGCAGGCCATGCCGTTCTCGGTCCCAGCTGATATGTCCTAAGCCGCACCAGTTGTGTGCCTGTCGTGACCTCTTCAAACGCATTTTCAACCCCTTTTTCTCGCATATCCGACACGGCATCAGCGTCAATTCTGTTGCTATGAGACACTCTAGATGATTCGGCAGTATGTTCTTTGCATCTAATAGATGTGACAAGTATACATTGTTATACAGCTACGACGGCTTTTAATACCTTATAAGAATGACAAAGGATTAGTACGTATCAAATTGCAAGTTGTGCTTTTCCAGAACAAAAAAACAGCATTTCGGCGAGGTGCTCAAAGATAATGCGCTATCAAAATAATGAACTAAATTGCTGACGGAGCTATGCGCGTATTGTCGGTTGCCGCGATGTATAAATCCGCGGTCACGTATTCTGAAGACCTCACCACCTGACCTGAACACGCAGAGACCAGAGCACAAGCAAGAGCAACAGAGCGAGCTGCCGATGGCCAACCGAACGAGTGCCTCAGGCGTAGTCGCGGCCCTGTGCCTGCTCGTGCTCGTGGTAACCGGCGCGGAGGCGAGGCATCACCCGCGCCCGCGGCTCGTCCCCGCGGTGTTCGTGTTCGGGGACTCCACGGTGGACGTCGGCAACAACAACCGCCGGAGCATCGCCGCCGCGGCCAGAGCCAACTACCCCCACTACGGCGTGGACTTCCCCGGATCGGTGCCGACCGGCCGGTTCAGCAATGGCTTCAACACGGCAGACTTGCTGGGTAGGTTCAGTAACGCTTATAGGGCTCAGCAATGCAATGCTTGATGCATGACTGACAGGTGCACCCTGCGTAATTTCATGATGAACGCAACACACAGCTATCGGACTTGGATTCAGAGCGAGCCCACCGGCTTACCACTCCCTGACGGCCAAGACCATCAGGTCCCAGATGTACAAAGGGATCAACTTCGCGTCAGGAGGGTCCGGGCTTTCAGACGGCACCGGCCGTTCACTGGTAGTACATTCAGGACCAATTGCCCAATGCCCACAGAGAATTTCTGTACGGTGCATGAGACATACCGTAAAGACGACTAATCTGGACTTGTCGATCCGTGCAGTTTGGCGAGGTGATCCCGATGTCCTGGCAGCTGGAGTACTTCTCATTGGTTGTGAGGCACATGACCAAGCTATCGGGCGCGAATGAGACCGCCAGTCTCCTCTGCAAGTCCATCTTCCTCATCAGCGCCGGCAGCAACGACATGTTCGAGTACTCCGCGTCCCCTGGCGACGACTACGCGTTCCTGAGTGGCCTCGTCACTACCTACAAACGCTACATCACGGTACGCACAACATTCCACACTTCGCTTCCGCGACGTGCAGGCCCTGTATATTATGTAAAAAATTTACCCTCGCCGGTGACATGGAACGCGTCCTGTGATGTTGATGTACCCACGAGCAGGCCCTGTACGAGATGGGCGCGAGGAAGTTCAGCGTCATCAGCATCCCGCCGCTGGGGTGCCTGCCGTCGCAGCGGCTGCGCCGGCTGCAGCAGCTGGGCACCCAGGGCTGCTTCGACCCGCTCAACGACCTCTCCCTCCGCTCCTACCCGATGCTCGCCGCGATGCTGGAGGACCTCGCCCGCGAGCTGCCCGGCATGGCCTACTCCCTCGCCGACGCCTTCGCAATGGTCTCCTTCGTCTTCGAGAACCCGAAAACCGACGCCTGGGGTACGTGATAAGCGATCACCGACGACTCGACTCCTACTTCCCTGGGATCGAATTGAACGTGCCGGCCGGCTGATTTGGTCTCCATCGTTTCTTCGTCTGATCGGTTGCAGAGTTCACGGAGCTGGAGGCGGCGTGCTGCGGCGGGGGCGCGTTCGGGGCGGCGTACGCGTGCAACGAGACGGCGCCGCTGTGCGCCGACCGCGACGGCTACATTTTTCTTTTTTTGCTGCATTACTCGTTCGCTGAGGAGCAGTCTTGTGTGCGAACTACTGCCTGCGGGACTCTGCTTTGAATCGTCTAGCAGAGTCGTTTGGGCCTTGGGCCGTTACAGGGAGGGAAATATGGGCTGCTCCAGGGAACGGACGAGGCTTAACGGGCCTAATTTGTGCTTCCGAATGGACGATTTTGAGCTTAACGAGCCTCGGAATTTGGGCTTCGCTTACTATATGAATTCAAATGGGCTCACTATATTATTATATTACCTTTCGCTAAAAATAATAAATAAATAAATGGACACGAAGTATTTGAACCCTGTTTGACTCCTGCACTACACAAACAATGCTTTTTATCTATTCACATGAAAAATGTTTTATACAATTATTTTCACAGGGAGTTGAACTAAACACTGCATATCTACTCTCTTTTTGCTAAAATTACCACCATTTTTTGTAACAATTCTATATTTTTCCACAATTCCTTTCGCATGCATGTTAACGCCTAAGGATGCATGCATGGCTCAATGGCTGTATACGCGCGCTTCTCATTCTTCTTACAGGAATACACACATATCATTCCTTGTTAGTGCCGAATGAAAATCTGCATCGTCCTGGTTAATACATTCGGACGTGGACACGTGGTTACTGGTTAGGTTTCGTGGTCAAAAGAAAGATAGGCATGTCGATCCACCTGACCTGGCATCCACAAAGTCCTTGGCACCCAGACGAACCGTGCTCCTCCGCTGGCTCCTATCGCATGTCAACATGTCAAAGATCGAATAGCCAAGAACATCCCAAAAGTCCACACGGACCTTTCAGCTTTTCCACCGAGAAAAGCTCTCCAACACAGAGCAGACACCCCGGAATTTCAACCGCAAGGCCCAGTGTAACTGTAGTTCACTGCGCTGCTGCAGCAACAACAGACGAGGTCACGAGGAGCTCAAAGCGGCAGGCAAGCCGAACGGCATGATGGCGCATGCAGCGCTGTGGGGGGCGGCGCTCCGGCCGCAACCCCCGGATGGCATTGATCACGCACGGCCACGGCCGGCCGGCCGCTCGGTGCCGCCACAGTACGCTCCACCCTCTCGTGCTCCGGCCGGCTGCCTTGTTCGGGGGCATGGAGAGATCCCCCGGCCATCATCAGGGAGATCTTTTGGTGTGATATGAGCTGACCCATTTGTGCCGTTGCGCAAGCGTTTCAGGGAACCATGTCCGCTTGTCGACGAAGGCTGCGGCTGCCTTTTCCTTTTCAGATAGATCGCTGTTACGCACACCGTGATAGCTACGGCGCCCAAAATCTTTTGCTCCCCAAATTCTGAGCATTTCTCTGAGCAGGCATATGCGTGATGGACATACATTATACCGCAGGGTCCTAAGTAGTAGTGGAGTTCTAAACGTACAGGTTAGATGGCCCACAATACACCATCATCATCCACAACACACACACACACAGAGAGAGAGAGAGAGAGAGAGAGATTGAGATTTTGAAAGATTAGAGAGAGAGAGAGAGATGACCACAGGGTGGAGTATATACAGCAAAGACCGAAAGGTGTCAGTCTTTCATTATTAGTTGTGCAGCTGTTCAATCTTGGCCGTGTCTATAATGATTTGATTCCCGTGGCGCCCTGATCATCACCCTACTCGATCTATGCATGCTTGACATGAAAGATCATCCAAAGATATACTAGACTAGCACATCTACATCTACATATACATGCATCCCTTTGCATTTCAGAAAAACTTCTGTAAACCGAAATAAGCATGACTGGACTCGGGCTGTGTTTAGTTCCCGATAATCTCCAAAATTTCTCCCTCCAAACTTCACTATTCACCTATCACATCAAATCTCTCTCCTCGTACACAGAACACTAAACGTGGATAAATAAAAAAACTAATTGCATAGTTTTAATGTACACGATAAGACGATTCTTTTGAGCCTAGTTAGATCATGATAGGACAATGTTTACCACAAACAAACGATGTAACATTTTTACCAAACATTCTCTTTCACTTTTTTGGAATTAAACACACCCTCCATCAATTGCTAGCAAGATGAAATTCTTTATCATATTGCTTTGAGCCCTGATATGATGTTGCTAGTTTGAGCAGCAAACTAGCTATCCTAATATTAGTCCCAGGAGATTGTTGGGCATTTTTTTTAACAGCTACCGAATAATAATCCAGTACCAATCCTGTGTACACACTCACAATCAACGACACACCAACTAGCTGTTGAGTAAACCTTAATAAACTGTCCATAATTGTGACAAATATTGTGAATTACACAGTACCAAAAAATTACTCCACCAGAATCATAATAAGTTAAAGAAATTGGAAAATAAGAATGCAGATAGGACAAATATATTTACTCTCTCTTTGTGTTCATAAACCCGATCACGAGGGACCTTCAGAAACAAACTGATGAGTATCGCGCAGCCGCCTTATTTGATCCATATCCAATACATGAAAAAAAAAACTTTAAAAAGCGAACATAGCAACAGTTTATCAGTTTAAGCTAGAAACTTCAATAATATTGCCGTTGCACCAAAACATCACGCCGCCTATTTCCCACAAGGGACAAAGAATATTGATTCAACATCTATGAACATGAATTAATCAGGATTAATCCGGACACAATAAACTGACAAAGACACAATAAAGTTACCTATCAAAATCCAAATTATGGAGTCACATGTAGTTTTTACTGAATTGATTGCCATCAAGCACCATATCAAGTATATGCCCAAGGGGGTGTCAATTTAGTTTTTTTCGACCAGGGGTGACAATTTAGTTTAAGAGCCCATGGAAAACCTATAGAAGTGTCAAGCCTCTGACCCATTTAGGCCGGTATCAGTCCATATAGTTTCCTAGAGTCGTAAACTAGGAAATAGATAATCGAGTCTTAGATGTGAAATTCACCCTCTCTAATCTACCACATCGTCAAATTTAATACTATGAAACCCCTAACCTTATTTCTTTACTTGGTGCAGCTAAATAATTAACTCAACAAAAACAAGCATGAGCCCAATAAAATCTATTTATCATCACACAGTAGTGTCTCTTGATTTTATGTTGAGAGTTGAGATCAAAAAATTGAACATGAAATGTTGTGGCTCTAGATGCTAACAGAAAGAAAATAAAGCTTTTCTACTGGTTTTTGGAGAGCTAGCATTAGTGTTTAACTTTTATAAATACTCTGTATCAGCATTAGTAGGTATCGATTGTAGAGTAATTAAGCTTCAAAAAAAAAGATTGTAGAGTAATTAAGGTTTACTACTCAAATGCCCACACCGGAATTTCGAAAACATAATATCTAATATCTGAACTAGTCTATCAGATCATGATTGGCTGCAACTTTTAACTAAGTATATGCTCATCTCGAGACAATCACCGCCATTATCCATACAGAATGATGACGATCAGATCTGTGTATCAAAATTATGGCTATAGCTATTACTATCTTTAGTTTCTTTCCCTTTTCTTGAAATAACACGTCATATTCTTTTTCATGCATTTGATTGTATCATTGATACAAACAAGTAAAACAATATATACAGCTTGCAGATACCTCCACTACGTTCTAGTACATGCTTGTCATGATTAGACTGCACTTTGTAGAGCTACAAGACGAGATGATGGAAGGAGAAGCAGGCTTTGGACTGCCATACTACTGCTAGTTCTTTGCCTATATATCTGGGTTATGGAAAGACCAATACAAACAAAATTCATTCGGTCACAGACTGTACAGGGTAGCTGGGTCTCTGGGTCAGGGGTGTCTGCGGGTGAAATCATGAAGCGCTTGAAAGTTCTGTAGACCTGCAACTCGGCCTGTTCGGCTGGCTGGTTTAACACTGCTGGTTTAACACTGCTGGCTGTTGATGACTTCCACTGATTTTTGTGAACACTGGCTCATGCATTCAAACACTAAAGTTTATTGGATCAAGCAAAAAATAAGGAGCAGATGCACAGGCTGGGGAAATGATAAGCCAAAAAGAATGGCACATCTCATCATGACCATCACCGGTCACTGGCACAAAACCCTAGCTAAGCTATAGAATGGTCAGACAGGTGATTTATGTGAAACATATCTAGCAGCATATATGAAACATATCTAGCAGCATATATCTTGAGTCTTGACCAAGACCAATACATCAAATAATACTGGTTGTGCATACTTACATATATAGCTTCTCATTGCCTGTCTGGCCTCATAGTCAGATGTTGCAGAGATGACCAGCATCAAAAGATCAAAGAACAGGCCTGCATGCCAAACCAGTAATAAGAAAGCAAGAAAGTAAGAACTACGGGGTTATTAGTTTTCCGAAGAACTTGGCCACAAATGAACAGTTAGCGACCGCAAAGACGACGGATCCAAAAGAATGGCATGAGGAACGACGGGCCGGGTAAAACCAACTTCACTTCCCCAACACCATGAGCAGACTAAATTAGGTCGCAGCAGAGCAGATCAGACCACCATATGCGTACCTATCTCTCACCAAAACTTTCCCAAAAGCATATCATGGACCATGATGAACCTAAGCTTAACCCCAGCCAAGAAAACAAGAGGACATTAAAAGACCCAGCAAATGAACACGCAAGAAAAGGCAGCAAAGCAATAAGCTTAATGAAGGCGTTTCTGACACAAGTGATGATCAAATCTAAGGAGGAAAGCTTTGATTTGTGTCATGCGGGCTTTACAAAGGGAGGCCTACATAGCTCCATTGGCAGTATGCCCACCTCCAAAAAAACTACAGATTTGAGAGGCTTTCTGCAAGATCATCAAGGAGGTGGACAGAATGCCAAGGAACTCTAAGTAAGCACCCCTTTGATAAGCACACATGACTTAATTAGACACTACTGCGCTCTTGCTCTGCTAGCTTTGCATCGTCAATCGATCCACAGCAGCCGCTCTCACTCTCACCGTAATAAGGATGAGCTCCTTTACAAGGCGCGCTATTTATAGAGACTAGAGTGGAGCTAGGGTTGTGGCTCGTGAGGGGATTCCGGGGAGGGAGAGCCGGGGAGGGATGGGGGGATGGGCATGCAGATCAGATGGATGGGATTGTGCTTTTCTTGGTCTCCGTGTGTGAGTTGCAGTGGGAGATCTGAGGGATTTGATATATGAGACGATGGCTTCAAGGCTCAAGCAGGCCTAGGGGTAGTAAACTCAGATCTCTCTCGCCATGACCCCGTGGCTCCATGCCTACAGATTAAACTACAACGTAGCCGCAGATTTTGGGGCTATACTGAGCGCCTTTCTTCTCCACCTTGGGGTGTTTACTTCCTGGAAAAAGAAAAAAAATGAATGAAAAAGTCATCTCGGACACTGTAGCACTTTTTGTTTGTTTGTGGTAAACATTGTCCTACCATGACCTAACTAGGCTTAAAAATTCGTCTCGTCGTGTACATCAAAACTATGTAACTAGTTTTTTTATTTACCCACATTTAGTACTTCATGCATGAGGAGGGAGATTTGATGGGATAGGTGAATAGTGAAGTTTGGAGAGAGAATTTTTAGAAGTTTGATGATGTGACCGGGAACTAAACAGGGCTCTTGATTCTCTAGCCAAAAGGAGGTAAAAATCATGGTTCTTTTGGCAGCTGGAGTTCAGTATCAGCAATAAAATAAAATACTGTAGTACACTAGATTGGTATTATATTAGGCTATGTGTTGTCATTGCGCTTGCGCGAGTGAGACTGCAGGCTGGGCCGCTGGGATAGTCATATTGGTGGGTGTCCTGATGCTTTGGCGATTTGAGATGAGTGATCGAGGCGGGGGAGCGGGTGCAGCCGTGCAGGAGTCCCCTTTTTAGGGCTGTAGGGAGTTTCAATGCTGTGTCCATGGTCCAACGTGATCTCCGTGGATTAAAGGAAGGGTTATTGTTAATGCTATATTGCCGCGTATGATCGCAACTTTCGCTATCTTTTGAAAAAAAAACTTTGTGTTCAAGCATAAGTCAATTATATCTATTTCTCATCAGATAATTTCTACAAGTAATCTCTAATTTCTACAAGTACTCATTAATTTGATCTTAACTAAAGTACTAAACGTCGTCCTCTCCAAATTACTTTGTGCACAAGTTTTCTTGATTTTGAGAAAAAACACATTTTCTACAATCATAAGTTAATTGCATATACTCCGTATTTCCTTGTCGGCTTTAGTTTCTGTGCTTAACCCACTTGATTATAAAATCTATCATTTTTTCTTTGCAAAAGATAAAATCTATCATTTTAACCTCCTTGTCTTGTAAGTGATGACATAGTCACAAACTGAGATACCTCATTTAATTATAAATGCTACTTATATGAAATATCTTAGCAATGGTGGATGTATTTCTCTAATTTTATTATAGAAATTAACTACACTATTTTTCAACGGTAAAAGATATGTCCGTTGACAGTGAGACGACTATGGTGATTGTTTACTAGTCAAGTCCGCTAGGGGTGCTCATAAGAATAAGTGTATGGGTGTGCTTACATAGAGTTAGTGAGTAGTGTTCCTATATATAAATATTTATGTATGTTATGTGTTTCAAAAGAAAAGTGGGCATGCATGCAGTTGCAGTAGACAATTTCACCGAGAAAGGGGGGGGG
>OAMR01000218.1:707567-724777 GCA_900205405.1 Echinochloa crus-galli | reverse complement strand
CCCCCCCCCGCAACTCACAAGGTTATTTGGGCCTGGCCGAAATGCCCAGATACTGTTGGGCCTGATCCATGTAGCAGACGCGGCTTGCTTGTTTTCGCATCCCACACTGGGCCTGTGCCGGGCCCGATTTATCCATTCTTTCTTTTATGATTCTTCTTTTAATATCAGATCTCAAAACGTTGGATATAGATCTTCAGCATCACTATCAGCAACCACGGCAAGGGTCCAAAAGGTGCACATGTGCAGCGGGAACCGAGCAAACAAACGGTCCGCTAGACTCCCGCATGGATGAAGTTTTCAAATGTTGAAGTCGAAGCAATCAGCCGGGCTCCAACGGAAGCGATAAGGTCAGGCCGCCCATCCAACGACCCATCCACTATCCACAGGCACCCTACCGGCAGCAGTAGCCGCCGCCGCCCACAGGAACGATCACCACTGCCTAGGCACGCACGCACTAACGTTAGCTGCCCGTCTCCGGTTTCCTGGTGCTGATCCCACGAGAGCCTGCGAGACGGACGCAACACAAGCCGAGAACGCCACGGACGGACGTGGCCCGCCCGGCCTCCCCCGCGCCGAGCCAATCCCCCCAACCGAAATATCCCCAGCATATTCCCCGGGATCCCGCATCCACCGCCCACGCCCATCCATTCCCCCACCCCCGACGGCCGACGGCCCGCCCGGTGCCCAGCCCCCTCCGCGCCGCGCCACCCCCATTTACTACTCCGATCCGGGCCGACCGGTATTTAAGCGCGCACCCGTGTGACCCCCCTCCTCAAAACACGCACGCAACACGAGAGAGAGGGAGAAAAAACAGAGGGCGAACGGAAGCCATGGTGGTTGCCGTTGAGAAGAACGCGATGGGCGAGCCGGCGCTGCTGCTGGAGCGCAGCCGGGCGATCACCATCCAGGGCCGCGACAGGAAGGGCCGCGCCGTCGTCAGGATCGTCGGCAACTACTTCCCAGGTACTGTACCAGCGGATCGATCACATTCTTTAATTTCGGCCCCCAAATGGCCATTGCCGACAGGAAACTGACGGTCTCGGCCTCGATCGATTTCGCAGCGCGCGCGCTGGGCGGGCGGGCGGAGGAGGCGCTGCGGGATCACCTGCGGGGGCGCGTGCTCCCGGCGATCGGGGACCGGGACTTCGTGGTCGTCTACATGCACTCCCGCGTCGACCGCGGCGGCAACTTCCCCGGCGTCGGCGCCATCCGCGCCGCCTACGAGTCTCTGCCGGCCGCCGCCAAGGAGAGACTGCGCGCCGTCTACTTCGTGCACCCCGCGCTCCAGTCCCGCCTCTTCTTCGCCACCTTCGGCCGCTTCCTCTTCAGCTCCGGGTACGTACGTACGCCCACCGGATCGTACTTCGTATCGCGATCCGATCGGGATCAGCTGCTGCGGTTTCCATTGGCGATCCACGCCGAGCTGAATTTTATTTTATTTTTAACCACTGGGTCTGGGATTTGGATCTTACTGCAGGCTGTACGAGAAGCTGAGGTACATGAGCAGGCTCGAGTACGTGTGGGCGCACATGGACAAGGGGCAGCTGGAGGTGCCGGACTGCGTGCGCGAGCACGACGAGGAGCTGGAGCGCCGCCCGCTCATGGACTACGGCATCGAGGCCACGGAGAGCCGCTGCGTGTACGACGCCGCGTCCATGGACACCTCGGCGTCGCTGCACTCCCTCCGCTGCGTCTCCTAGCCACTGCTGACGAAGGCCTCTCGTTGCCTGGTTTGAGTTTGACGGAGGGCCTTTCAGTGCCGCCGTAGTCTAGATGTGTAATTATATTAGTGATGAGCAAGGATAAAGAGACCAAAATGTTTTTTGGGCTCAGGACATGGCTTGGCTGCAAGTGTGAAGCAGATCAAACAACGCGATCACTGAACCATTTGCATCCATCATTCCATCCCAGGACAACACGATCACGCCTGCACAGTACTAGAACAACAAAAAAATTTGGGAAAAGTGAAAGAAATTCCTACTCCAGCACCACAAGGAAAAACGGAACAAGAAAGAATCCACAAATCTAGCCGAACACCACCAAGCAGGAACAGGAACAGGGCTATGTTAGCAATTTCTTTTTGGATAAGACTGACGTAATGGTTCACTTTCCGACAAGATAGCTTCAAATGATACACAGCATCACCCAATACATACAACTCTATCTGATTAATCAAGTAGTCTAAAATAATCAGTGGAGTAGTCTAAAATAATCAGTGGATAGAAGATTCGTTGATGGTTCAGTTTCACCTATAAAGATGACTCTTGGTTGATTGTCAAATAGACCACTTTGTTTAGGAATTAGGAAATATAAACATATGCTACGGTATGAAAACACCATAGCAATACTACCAGCAGGTGCAGGCAGGCAAGGTTAATCAGGTAGGACGGCCTTCCAAGCTCTACACAAGCAGTACTCGGTAACCATGACTAATCAAGCTAGATCACAATGTGCCATTTCGCATCTAAAATTTTGAGGTACAAGAACCCTAACATTATGTATCTGTTACACGCGCATTCCGTTACATGCCTGAAACAAGGATGTGCTAGTAACACCAATTGCAATTACTCCGTATTCTGCAACTGAAATGAATATGGGGCCCTTTAAAACTTGATAAATTGGGACTTGATACCGCAAATAGACATGCTGCTATATGCCATCAAGTATGAGAGAGCCTACCTACTGGATCTTGTAATAATTTCAGGCAAAAAAAAAGTACTGCGGCACTTTCAGGTGCCATAATTTGTCATACAACTGTCTTGAGCAAATAACAAGGCAATACGTCCAGTCCAGATCCACATATTCTTATTTGGTCATGAACTCATGATGTATTGCCTAAGAAAAAATCACTGCAAAAATATAACCACACCTGAGCGTTATGGTACCAACGTTTCCCAGACGATCAGTTACCCATTTCATTCTCTATTCCATGAGATGTGTATACTAGTGGAATGGACTAAGAGATCAAAATGTGTTCTGGACTCAGGCGGTGACTTGCCCGCAAGTGTGCAAGGGTGGCAAATAAGATCACAGAACTCGGCTATCAAACTATTTGCGGTCATCATTCCATTCCAGAATGGCATATACTAGAACAATAGAATTAACAAAAGAACCCAGGGCCCCTTTGCTAGGGCTCCGGCTCCTGAAAAAACAGCTCCCGCTGTGGCTCCACTGGTAGAGGTGAAGCCATTTTGTAAGGTGTTTGGCAAAACAGTTTCTTCTGTATTTTTATGAATGAAAGGAGATGATCAATTGTCCAATATACCCATGATTAATTGTCAAAATGGCCCTTAATATATGTTCTTCACACAGAAATGGGCGTCTTCTCCAGAGCTGTGCGTGTGCTGTGCATGGTTTCGTGTGCGTGTGTTGTGCACTTGTGCTGCGAGACACACAGAAAACAGAATGCTAGAAAAGCATCAGCACCGCACAATGAATCCAAATGACTTGATCGTAGCAGCAGCACATTTTTAGAATGCAATTTAGGGGTTCTCCAGTAGCCAAACAAGTATTTATCCAGGACATCCAAACATAACAATTACATACTGCACACGGAAATCTCTCCCAAGCAACTCCAGTACGTAAAGCAGCACTGAGGTTAACAAGATTATCTCACTATCTGGTGCATGATACGCTCACATATATTAATCATCACAGGATCCTGGACACAAAAGTACAACTGATAGAGGTGGCATACAGTATTACAAAAGTACAACTGAAAGCAAGCATCTCTCTCTCTCTTTTCCGTGCTATCCATAGACCTGAGATGCTTCTTTCCCGTTGATTCATCACCTCCAATTGTTTGCTCTGAATATTCTCAGGGGCTGCAGCCATAGCCCATGACAGGAGGGAAAACAGAGGAACGAGAGGAATTAGCAAGAGAGAGAGAACGCTTGTGATGTTGGTGGTGGATCTCGTTTCTTATGGGGCCTGTACGACGGTTTCGGCGGTGGCAGTGTGGAGGGGTCGTTCGGTGATTGTCATGATCGGGCTAGTGCCGCTGGTTTTTTGGGTGTTGATCCGATAGCGAAAGCTTCGATCTGGTGGACCGGATCCGGCAACGATGTTTTCCTTGTTGGGGGCGTTGCTCATGGATCACTCCCTTTGGCGACTCGCGGAGGTCTCCTAGGTGAAAACCTAACGTTGGCACCGGTTCGGTGCCTTTGCCTTCCTGAAGGCGTTGTTTTTGGAGTTCTTCGGCTGTCGTGTTGTTAGTGCTTTGGACCCGTTTGCTGGCCTAGTCTTGCAGGTTTTAATTCGGATTCACGATGTTTTAGGTTTCTGCCTAGAGTAGCTCCGTGATGTCTCTAGTTAGTGATCTAGAGAATCCCGTTGCGGAGTTATAAGTCGCTGGGTTATCAGCGGACTGTGTTTTATGTAAAACTAGTAATCTCAGTATTTTTTTTTGCTTTATATATATAGCTGGCTTCGGTCTTTTAAGGAAGGAGATGAGGAGGGCGAGACCGCACGAGAGAGCAAAGATTCTTTCCCGGGGCGGCTCGGTGGATATGGTGAGGAAGAAGCCAGAGGAAGAGCTTGAGAACACTAAATAGACAAAGTTCAGACATAGCTCGTTCGTTATCATCGATGCATTTCTTCCCTTCGAGCAAAAGTAGTCACACGACTGGACAATGCCACGGTGGCTGCACGTACGTATGGCGTATGGGTTTAATTAGTTAATTAGTAGTCTAATATGTGTAATTATATTAGTGAAAAAAGGATAAAGAGATCCAAATGTTTTTTGGACTCAGGACATGGCTTGGCTGCAAGTGTGCAAAGAGCAAGGTAAAGCAGATCAAAGAACGCGATCACTGAACCATTTGCAACCATCATTCCATCCCAGAACAACACGATCACGCCTACACAGCACTAGAACAACAATAAAATTTTAGAAAAGTGAAAGAAATTCCTACTCCAGCACCACAAGGAAAAACGGAACAAGAATCCACAAATCTAGCCGGACTGAACCACCAAGCAGATAAGACTGACGTAATGGTTAATTGTTCACACTCCTGGTTCAAACAAACAGAATTCTAGCATTAACCAAATAGGAATGTTCATTTATTCCAGTCACGGATGCATCTCTTTAACCAGGCAATTCTTTCTGCATCTGTCGTCAAATGATTGAAGACTCTGCGGTTGTAATCATCCATGAACAACCTACTAGCAACATAGAACTCCTCGGTGTCCTCTATTAGTCCACATGCCCTCACCATTTTCATAGTCTTCGTTATCTCCTCATTCCTCCTCTGCTCTTCCTGTATCTGCTCTGCCTTGAGGTTGTTAATGTGCAGCTGTATCTCCCTGGCCACTAACTCATCTTTGATGGAACCTACTTCCATGGTGTGTATCAATTTGTTGATGCACTTTACCATTGGACTCGTAATCTTCTTGCGTGAACTTGTTGCTGCATCTGTGGTGCTGCTACCCCTCTTTCTACTATCTGTACTTAATGGGCTCCTAAAAGTCTCCTCTTCCTCCTCTTCTTCATCACCAACTTCATCCAAATTATGAGTTCCTTGATCCCCATCTGTACCAGGGATACATGAAGTACTTCCATCAACAGTTGTTCCATCAAACATCTCATGAAGTTGATCGATATAAGTAGGCATGCCAAACTTCTTGCACTCTGAAAACTTGCCCTAAGAAGTTCATAGGCACACACATTAGACATACACACATGGATACTTGTTGTGCAACATATACTGGACAATGAAATGGATGGCAAAAGTACCTTGCGGTTATCTTTCCACCACTGCTGATCAAGTGCTTCTATACCTCCATCTTCAGTACGACCCAATCCTGTATCTTTACAATGTTTCTTGATCCAATCCTGTATCTACAAGTGTCGCAATGATTTATCAAGTAGTCTAAAATAATCAGTGGATAGAAGATTCGTTGATGGTTCAGTTTCACCTATAAAGATGACTCTTGGTTGATTGTCAAATAGACCACTTTGTTTAGGAATTAGGAAATATAAAAATATGCTACGGTATGAAATCACCCTAGCATACTACCAGCAGGTGCAGTCAGGCAAGGTTAATCAGGTAGGACGGCCTTCCAAGCTCTACACAAGCAGTACTGGGTAACCATGACTAATCAAGCTAGATCACAATGTGCCCTTCCGCATCTAAAATTTTGAGGTACAAGAACCCTAACACTGTATCAGTTACACGTGCATTAGGTTACATGCCTGGAACAAGGATGTGCTAGTAACACCAATTGCAATTACTCCGTATTCTGCAACTGAAATGAATATGGGGCCCTTTAAAACTTGATACCGTGAATAGCCATGCTTCTATATGCCATTAAGTCTGAGAGAGCCTACCTACTGGATCTTGTAATAATTTCAGGCAAAAAAAAAACAGTACTGAGGCACTTTCAGGTGCCATAATTTGTCATACAGCTGTCTTGAGCAAATAACAAGGTAATACGTACAGATCAACATATTCTTATCTGGGAAGATTAACCCAGGGGTCATGAACTCATGATGTATTGCCTAAGAAAAATCACTGTGAAAATATAACTGCACCTAAGCGTTATGGTACCTATGTTCGCCAGATGATCAGTTACCCATTTCATTCTCTATTCCATAAGATGTGTATAATACTAAGTACCAGTGAAATGGATTAAGAGATCAAATGTGTTCTGGACTCAGAAGGTGACTTGCCTGCAAGTGTGCAAGGGTATAACATGGCAAATCAGATCACATAACTCGACTATCAAACTATTTGCGGTCATCATTCCGTTCCAGAACGACATATAAAACAGTAGAATTAACAAAAGAACTCATAACAACATTTTAGGGACATCAGTGGACTTCCTACTTAAGTCCACAAGGAACAACATAACAGAAAAACTTAACAAATCTTGCCGAAATAGTCCACCAAGCGGTAAGAGACATGTAGTCTTGTCTCCCCTATTACCATGGAGGCTTTCAAGGTTAGCAATTTCTGCAAGATAGCTTCGAATGATAAAATGCTACACAACACCACGACTTAGAGAAAATAGTACAACTTTTTCTGCAAGAGTTGCAATCATGGGTCCAGTATATTCAACGTTTAAACCGATACTTTAAAATAAGCAGCCAACAAAAGAGACTTTCCATGGCATTATTGACAGCCTAGTTTCGCCAAAAGAAGCTAGCAAGGAAATAATCATGAGCTGCCTGCATTCCTACAACTGTATCTCACCCTAGCAAACTACCAGCAGAACAGGAATCAGGCCAATTCAGCTAAGAAACACAATTCTGTTATTGATACATGCAGTGGCTCATATCTTGCAAGCCTAGCCCTTTGGACCATGTGCTCAAACAGAAATATGCACTAATAGATATCATGCTGCAAGTGAAATTTGGCGCACATCAAACAAATTATGTGAATATACATAAACCACGGCTATTAGCAAAAGGAAAAAAATGCAAGAAAATCCATCTATATGGTAGATAAGATGAAATATTGTGAATCCCATAATAATTTCAGTAGACAAAAACAATGCTGAAGCATTTTCATGCACCATGAAATCATCCAACTGTCTGGAAGCAACTAATTAAGTTCAGATATAGATCCTTTTCTGAGAAGATTAATCTAGGTATCATGATGTATCGCCTATGAAAAAAGCACCGTGGCATAAAGCCATGCACCTTAGGCTTTTGATGTTCATATTCCATTGGCGAACAAATACCATTCCGTTCTTTATTTTATTCCATAAGCAGTGTCTCATGTCCCTCTTTCAGTGCATACAACAAGCTGATATACTCTTCAGCTTTGTATACCTCATGGCAGAATTGATTTACTCACTTACATTATAGCTTGGCATCTGTACTTCTTCAATACTATCAACTTCATCCCCAGCTTTGGCCTCTGCACCAGCAGCAATACTCCCAACTCCATCCCCAGCTTTGGCCTCTGCACCAGCAGCAATACTCCCAACTTCATCCCCAGCTTTGGCCTCTGCACCAGCAGCAATACTCCCAACTCCATCCCCAGCTTTGGCCTCTGCACCAGCAGCAATACTCCCAACTCCATCCCCAGCTTTGGCCTCTGCACCAGCAGCAATACTCCCAACTCCATCCCCAGCTTTGGCCTCTGCACCAGCAGCAATACTCCCAACTAAAATATACTTGACTTTGAACTCTTCAGCCTCCTCACAATAAGGTTCCATGGAAACTGACTCATGTGAATCCTTCCATTTCTTGTTATATGAGGTGAACATGCATTCATCTAGGTACAGCCCAACCTCAGGTGCAGTAGGCACATTAAGGTTGACATCTCTGCAACACGGATATGGCACAATTAAAACATATAGCGTGAAAATATTGGATATACATATTGTTAAACACATATCAGCTCATAACAATCATACTTGCGGAAGGCAACATCGTAAATTGATTCAGGTGCACAGTTCCTCATAACAGCTACAGCAAGGCCAATCATCTTCCTGATCTGATGGAGCATGAAACTCTGGCCAACAACTTCACACCTGACAAAATCAATTCCGTCCAGGCTAACAACACGATCGGCAGCAAAGGAAATGATAAACCTTTTGGCTGCAGGATCCTCTGCTTTAGTTCTAGTGGTGAAGTTGTGGAAATTATGGGTTCCAACATAGTACTTGAGAATCCTGTTGAACCTCTCCTTCACTTCATCAGTGTAAGAAAAGGAACTCTTGGTTGGTGGCTTCTCTTCTCCATTGCTCTTCTCTAAATCCATACCTTGCACTTTCTCTTCAGTAGCTGGGGCCTCAAGTTTATTCTCCTCATTGCCAATTGAAGTGTCTGCATAAATTGAACATGTATTCAGATCGGAACAAAAACTAAATATGTATTCAGATCTGAACAAAAATTCAATTAACAACAAATTAGCATCGCAAGACTTGATTTCGTTATCCAGTACCTGAAGGTACAACATCACCAACACCGTTTGATCCAAGGTCAGCATTTTCAGCTTGAGTTCCATCAGCAGGGACAGGTAGATCAAGCTTCTCGTTGCTGCTCAATCCAACTTCCCCAAGGGCATTGGTGTCACCACCATCTGAAATTGTAGGATCACATTTTGCATCCCCAATTGATCCAGATTCCTCATGACTGTCCACAGCTCCATCCACAGGAGCATCAACACCATTCTCCACAGGGCTGGGCAACTTCCCCTCCCGGCCCATGACACCAGGCACCTTCCTCCCTCTCTCGGAGCACTCCAGGCACTTGGTAAGCTCGCTTCCACTCCCCATGCTCGCCATGACGGCCTCGCGGTCCGGGTGCGCGCTGGGGTCAAGCGCGAACACGGGGAGCAGGTACAGGTACCTCCGGCGGTCGCAGAACTTCTTCGCGCTGAACGAGTTGGTGACGCGCACGTAGCCGTAGGCGCGGATCTGCGGCGCGAGCTGCGCGTTCAGGCGGTCGATGAAGCCTGGCGGGTCGACGTAGAAGCGGCCGGACACCACCTGCGCCGCGGCGCTGACGCCCTTGTCCGTGCGCGCGGCGCGCGCCCAGTCGTACCGCCGCGGCGCGGCGCGGTCGGCCTCGGGCACGGCGCCCGCCTGGTAGAGCGCCTCCTCGAGGTCGCCCTCGATGGTGCGCGCGCCCGGGTTCTTCTGCATGCCCTGGTACCCCGCGCCGCAGTAGCCGAGGAGGATGGCGACCTTGCGGCGCTTGTACCTGGGGCGGCGCTGCCCAGGGTCGGCGCCCGCGCCGGCGGCGGTGGGCTCGGCATCGGCCTCAGGGTCGGAGGAGGAGGACATCCTGGGGCGCTTGGCGGCAGGTGGGGAAGGCGGCGGCGAGGCGGCGGCCATCGGAGAGGGGCCCTGGGTTTTAGATGGTTAGGGTTTCTGGCCGTCGGCCGAGCTGGTTAGAGGAGGGAACGGGGAATCGAATCGGAGGGGAAAGAAAAGCAAAATACGCCTGCCGGCTGATACATGGGTCCCACGCTAAGTGTGTCCAGTGTAGTTCTTTCTGATCCCGAGTGAAAGTTTGGAGTGGCCCGCTGGAACATGCACAGGTGAGAGAACACCAGCCCATCTCCAATAATTAAAGCCCAGCTGATCGGCTGAACTACTAAGCGGGCCCATAACAACCAGGCCGTGGAACAGCGGAGAAAAGGCCCGTTTCGCCCTCTGCATCCTCGAGGCTAGGTCTTTTTTTTTTGACACGAGGTCGGTTGTTTGTTTAGTCCCGCATCGCCTGGGTTAGAAATCGCGCGCCCTCGACGCAAGCATAAAACTAGGCCGTCGGCGGGCGTTTGAACTCATCTTTGCGCTTGGGGCAATGACGCAGCTAGTGAGGTCATACCGAGGCGCGTCAATTGCTGGTTGAAAACTATTTCCAAACCCCCTCTGTGGCCTTCCAAGGCCATAGAGAATTTCTGGAAGGGCTCCCTTTAACTAGGGTAAAGCCCTACAATACTAACTAAATTTCTAATTTAATCTCTATCTAATTATAAAGTGAGTATTGTTTGGTACGATCGCTGTTTGGTTTCCTCCCATCCGTGCAATTTTCCTGAGTCTGGTCCGGAGCTTGAGGAGTCTGATGCTACACCATGTCGGGGAAGCAAGAGACGTAGGAAGGGGAACATAAAAATCAATCAGGTCGTCGACGTTCTAGATGTGATTGTTGATGAGACCGAGATGATCCCGCAGTTAAGACAACACCATGTCCTCGAGGTCGTCGTAGGGCGTGAATCCAAAAGAGGATAGAGCAGCACCCAGGCGGCGAATCGAGCTCCAGTGCGTGCGGCGGCTTGCCAAGCCAAGCCCTCCACCTCCACCTCTACAGGCGCCATGGATGAAAAAGATAAGACGGCCAGGAAATGAAACGAGGAACCAGATTGCTGAAGATCGAACTATCGAAGGCATAGAGAAGGAGGGTGACTGGGTGAGGTCACCGTTGATGCAGAACTGACGGCCGGATTCTCGGCGGTGATGGAAGAGTCGACCTCCATGACTGTTGGGTGCTGGCTGTTGGTCCGTGGGCTTCCACGCCAGTTTTTTCAGAACGGAGGGAGTACTATGAATATCTGACGAACCTTAATTCTTGTCATAACCCCATGATGTCCGCTTCTTTTGCTTCCACCCACAGCGTGAGCAGCCGAAACATTTGACGAGAGCGAGACTTCTCTGGGCAGCGTTGCTGGCTCCGCTTTAGTAGCAGCGTTGCCCCTTGCACGTCCAAGCCAAGCGTAAGCCGAGGCGAGATTGCAAAGGGCAGGCCTTACCGTGGTGCGTCCTACACCAACGAGTTGTTCCGTTACCGCGCGTCGCCTGTGCGTGGGCGCCGAGAGTCGATCTGGTTTGCGAGATGGGCAGGTCATTCCACACTTGCACGCATCGGCGATGGGAATGCGCCGCCGCCGTTGAGATCGACCGTATGATGACAATGCCGGCTAGTCAGTCACCCCAGGGCGGCACGCGTACGACGTCGGGGAGAACAACTGCTTCGCGACCTAGAGACCGGGTTCGAATGTACACGACGGTTCCGCAGCCGGGTGGAGAAGATGGCCGCTGGCCGGTCGATCACACACACACCAAGGGGCTCCTATATGGCGCACGGAAGCTAGTTAAGCAACCTGGCTTCCGACCTATTAGACCCATCCGACCGTCTTCTACCTCGCGCCCCCTCCACCTCCGCCGCCGCCCCTGCCGGCGCCGCCCCGGTCGGCGGGTCGCCGTCCATCCCTTTTTTCTCTATGTCCGACGGCCATAGAACTCCGCACCCCCGGAAACCCCGAAACCCTAACCGCCGCCGTTGCCGGCGACCTCGATCACCACCCGCGGCCAGAGGCGCCCTCGCCGTCGACCCACTCCCATCCACCTCCCACCCCTCCGCCCGGCTACCGCTCCTCCGGCCTCGTCGTCCCACCGGCGCCGGCGAGGTTCGAGGACCCGCCCGAGGAAGACGATGGAGATCGTGCGGCCCATGTTGGCTGCACGAATCTCAAACATCGGAAGCCAACAAGCCCAAATAACTTCCGAAAGCCATATAGGATCCCTGCACACACGGAAAAAAAAACTCCGGGAGCTGGGGCCCTGTTCACCAAATTCTTAAAGCCCATTGCTAATCTTGGCTGAACTAGGAGCCGAGCCCATGATTACCTTTTGAGTCATGAGCCCATGATTACCTTGGCCAGGGCGTGAAAGATTGAATAAAAGGCCCAATTCGGACTCCAGATGGTGGAGGCTGGTCGAATCGTGCGCGTCGTCGGTGTAGGCGGTTGTTTGTTTAGTCCCACATCGCCTGGATCAGCAACCACGCGCCCTGAACGCAAGCATAGAAGGAGGGGGCGGGCGTGCGTTTGAACTCATCTTTGCGCTTGGGGCAATGACGCAGCTAGTGAGGTTATACCGAGGCGCGTCAATTGCTGGTTGAAAACTATTTCCAAACCCCCTCTGCGGCCTTCCAGGCCACAGAGAATTTCTGGAAAGGGCTCCCTCTAACCAGGGTAAAGCCCTACAATCCTAATCGATAAATCATTCGAGCTCTGTATTTGTGTTGCCTGATCTCCTGAGGATTCGGTTGTTTTAGCGACCTGATTTTCAAAGGCTAATCAATTCGGATGTTCCTTTTTTTTGGTAACCTGACACCCAAATTATGATAAATGGGATAAAACAACAAATGCTGATCAACATGCATGTATGAAAAGGACAATATAACTCCTTGGGAAACCAAGAGGTAATATATCAGCAGTCATTATCTTTGGGGGTGTTTAGATGTTGAATTTGGGAGTATGATGTCACCTCGTAATCATTGCGTCACTGTAGCATTTCGTTTGTATTTGTGAAAAATTGTCCAAAAATTGATTAATTAGGCTCAAAATGTTCGTCTCACAGAGCACAATAAATGTGCAATTAGTTTTTGATTTCATCTACATTTAGTACTACATGCATGTTATGACATTTTGATGTAACGGAGAATCTTCTTTTTGCATAGTAAATTTGGGAGTTGCTTTTTACATCTAAACAGGGCCTTTGACATCATACCATTTGTAAATCAGAGAATGCAGAACACAAAAGGATGACATATAAAGCGAAAACATACTATACTGCACAGTAAACTAGAGTTAGCAACTTAACTGAAAATTCTTTGTGAACTGCTTCTATTATGGAAACACTAGTTCCTTCTATGCTTCAGCATTTGCGTATGCTATGGTCGAGAACAACAGATAAAACTGAAATAATGGTGCTGTTATTAGCATAAGACGAACACGGAACGCTACTAACTTTACTAAATTTAGACCCTCTGCAGTTCTCTGACGAAGCGACGCTTCTGCTCTTTTTAAGCTTCTCCACAAGCACCCCGCGCTCGCTCGCCACCACCATGACACCCCGGCCTCACCTCGCCCTCCTCATCCTCCTGTGCTCGTCCAACCTCATCTCCTCCATCCGCCGGACGTCCGACAATGACAGCCCGCTCGCCGCGTACCTCGTCACCGTCCGCCGCCCCGACGGCCTGTTCGGCGTCGACGAGCAGGCGGACACGCTGGAGCTCTGGCACACCTACCTCCTCTCGCAGGTGTGCAACACCAGCGACCCGGCCACGGCGGAGCGCTTCCCGACGGCGGAGTCGCGCCTCATCTACTCGTACAGCCACGTCGTGAGCGGGTTCTCGGCGTGGCTCACGCCGCTGGAGGTCGCGGACATGGCGTTTTACACCGCTTTAGACGCATGCCATTTCTCGTTCTCAAATCCCAATCAATTTGGGTAGCATATTTCTCATACTAACTCTCGATACTTGCTACATCGTCGCCGTAAGAGTGACCGGCCGAAGACGCTGCAGTTTCTCCGACGACAACCACCATGGGGCTCCGCACCACATGCTTCTCCGACACCCATTTCAGCTCACCCTCGATCACCACCTTCGCCGGCGTGCTCGCCTGCCTCCTCACCGTGACGACGAAGTCCCTATTCTGGCCAATGCCGCTGAACACCAGCGTCGAAGGGCTCACCGCCACGTCGACGCCCGGCGCGATGACCTCCGCGCGGTACGTCTCCGCGGGCTCCCCGACGTTCGTCACCGTCCGCTTCGCCTCCACCTGCTGCACGCCGTCGGCCATGGCGATCATCATCGAAGGGTAGTTCAGGTCCTTCGCCTCGATCTCCCCGGCCTCCGCGCACGAGGCGTGCGCCGGCTCGGCGATCCTGCGTATCCTGTCCTCGCCGAGCCGGCGCACGCCTCGTGCGCGGAGGCCGGGGAGATCGAGGCGAAGGACCTGAACTACCCTTCGATGATGATCGCCATGGCCGACGGCGTGCAGCAGGTGGAGGCGAAGCGGACGGTGACGAACGTCGGGGAGCCGGCGGAGACGTACCGCGCGGAGGTCACCGCGCCGGGCGTCGACGTGGCGGTGAGCCCTTCGACTCTGCTGTTCAGCGGCATTGGCCAGAATATGGACTTCGTCGTCACGGTGAAGAGGCAGGCAAGCACGCCGGCGATGGCGGTGATCGAGGGTGAGCTGAAATGGGTGTCGGAGAAGCATGTGGTGCGGAGCCCCATGGTGGTTGTCGTCGGAGAAACTGCAGCTTCTTCGGCCGGTCACTCTTACGGCGACGATGTAGCAAGTATCGAGAGTTAGAATGAGAAATGTGCTTCCCAAATTGATTGGGATTTGAGGACGAGAAATGGCACGCGTCTAAAGCGGTGTAAAATTGATGGATGCTTGAATAAGGCGAGATTTTTTGAACAGAAATTTGATCTCCTCTTGTACTCTGTACCGAACCTGTCGTGTCTGTGATTGTCAATCAAAGCGATGCTGATGGATTACTAGAGCCTAGAGGCTTCGTTGAGCACAAGGTAATCCTTTTGATCTCACTTACTCCATAGCCTAGAACCTACTTAAATCAGTGATCTCTCTTCTTTATCTAATATAGAGTGAGAGAGGGATAGTGAGTCCTATTTATATATCCAACACCAAATTATGCATATACTTAAAATGGACCACTTTGCCGTTTTCTTTTTATGCTTTGAAGAGCGATGTGGACACATATTATGATAGAAGTGATGATTTTGTAATACACTTAATTTTTATTTGGGGTTAAAGTGGTGTAAAACAATTGAGAGTTAGATGGTCACGCCTGTTCATTGATCGACGTCTTTATATTTCTGTTTGGACATTTGATAGAGACGATGTAGAAAGTGATTGCGTTGCTGCAATTATGTTTAATCAACGAACCGCGCGTGGAAGAAATTACTATCCAGTTTTTATAGAGAAATTATTAGTGTTAACTGGACTAACGCGTGACTTTCTTTTTCTTCCAACTGTAAATTTTTGTTATTTTTTCTATGCTCACCAACACAACTACCTCTTCCATCCCGTCATGTATTTTTCATCCTCGTGCCATACTCACCTTTGACAGTTTGGCTATTAATTCAATGTCATCAAAGTCAGTCCACTGCGTTGGAGTACATCAAGAGCATTGTTGAAAAGATCATCAGATTTTTTTCTGTAATCCTGTTTCTAAACCGTGTTTTTGCAGGCTATGAATTACTGTATGTAGTAGAACGCCTAGTCCAAGGGGCGACGAGTGGAGAAAAAACCCAATCCGAAGTGCCACTCGTGACCGGCACCGCACCAGCACGCACCCAAAGTACAGGAAAGGAAACCACATCCTTGGTTCGTGTTGCCGTGGAGGTGCGGAGGGTCCATGGTGCTACAGGGCTTGAGCCGGTACACAAGGTGCAGTGGTGATCTTGGTGATGGCGGGACGAAGGAGATGCTCTCATTGCGGCCTCAAATATCTGAGTCCTTGGCAGAGGAGTGAGGCGGTGGGAGAGGCGAGGCCCCCACGCAGAGAGGCCAGAATCAGTGGTCTTCCTTGGTGCCGAGACGGAGTGTTCTCCTGTTGTTTCTTTGGATCTGAGGGATCGACGATCGTGTATGCGGGTTGAGGTTGACAGTCCCATGGTGGAGGAGCTCGAGGGAGACGTTCGGACTTGCAGCGGACTGCGGCTTCGCCGCGGCACATCGTTGGTGACAATGGCGCAAGTGTTGACAGCCTGTTTCGAACTCCTCTCCCAAGTGGTCGGGGGTGGTGGTGTGCTGTGTCGTGTGCATTTGTTCTTGTTCGGGGGTTTGTTCGTGTGGTGGTGTCCGCTTCGGCGAGTTATGTATCAATTGCTGCTCTTCTTAAATGACATAGCAGTGCTCTGCGTTTATTTAAAAAAAAAAAAGAAACCACATCCGAACCGAACCCCCAATCCTCCTCCCGAATTCTTCATCGCCATGGCTCTCTCCTCCGTCTTCCTCCCCCTCCCCCTGCCCAAGCTCCTCTCCTCCTCCAGATCCCACCGCTTCCTCCCCGTCCGGGCGTCCTCCGCCTCCGCTTCTTTCGATCTGCGCCGTTACTGGACCTCCCTGATCGCCGATGTAGAGTCCGAGCTCGACGCCGCGATGCCCATGCGCCCGCCGGAGAGCATCCACTCCGCCATGCGCTACGCGGTGCTCCCGGGCGCCGGCAACGAGGGATCCGCCAAGCGGGCTCCCCCCGTGCTCTGCGTCGCCGCCTGCGAGCTCCTGGGGGCCCCGCGCTCGGCCGCGCTCCCGGCATCGCCCACACCCCGTCCCCGGACCCGGTCCCCCACGCGGTGCTCCTCCGCGTCCTCGCGGAGCTCGCGCGCGCCGTCGGGTCCACCGGCATGGCGGCGGGCCAGTTCCTCGATCTGGCCGGCGCCACCGCCCTCGGCGAGGCCGAGGTCATGCAGGTCCTGGCGAAGAAGTTTCGGCGAGATGGCCGAGTGCTCCGCCGCCTGCGGCGCCATGCTCGGCGGCGCCGGGCCCGACGAGGAGGCTGCTGCGGTCGTCGACGCTCCGGAAGTACTCCCTCGTGGCGGCGTAGTTCTCGCTGGCGAGCTCGATGTCGTCGTCGGAGTCGTCGTCGGAGAGCTCGGAGGAGGAGGAGGAGCCGGAGCCGGAGCCGGCGAGGTGCGGCGGCGGGGGCGGCGGAGGACGGCGATCCAGGTCACCGACGGCGCACCGACGCGGGAGTGCGGCGGCGTGGCGTGCGGCGGTCGGCGGCGGGCGGGCCGGAGGCGCAGCGTGCGGGCGTTCGCGAAGGCGGCGGCGGTGCCCTCCGGCGGCTCGGCGAGGCAAGCTGCTCGCGGGGGAGGAGAGGGGCGACGCGGCGTGGGAGAGAGAGGGGCAAGGCTTGAGGGGTAGTATGGTCTTTATGCAAGCCAACTAGTTACATTTAGTCACTTTAAGTCCCTACAACCAAACAGGACAACT
>OAMR01000218.1:694967-705744 GCA_900205405.1 Echinochloa crus-galli | reverse complement strand
CTCGCCTACACCCACGTCATCGCCCACACCCCGTCCCCGGACCCGGTCCCCCACGCGGTGCTCCTCCGCGTCCTCGCGGAGCTCGCGCGCGCCGTCGGGTCCACCGGCATGGCGGCGGGCCAGTTCCTCGATCTGGCCGGCGCCACCGCCCTCGGCGAGGCCGAGGTCATGCAGGTCCTGGCGAAGAAGTTCGGCGAGATGGCCGAGTGCTCCGCCGCCTGCGGCGCCATGCTCGGCGGCGCCGGGCCCGACGAGGAGGCCGCGCTGCGGCGCTACGGCCGCACCATCGGCGTCCTGTACGAGCTCGTCGACGACATCCGGTGCGCGTCCGGGGACGGCAAGATGAGGAGGAACGCCAGCATCCTGCGCGCGCTGGGCATGGACCGCGCGCTCGGCATCGTGGAGGAGCTCAAGGCGCAGGCCAAGACGGAGGCCAACAGGTTCGCGGACAAGTACGGCGACCGGGTGCTGCCCTTGTACAGCTTCGTGGACTACGCGGTGGAGAGAGGGTTTGAGCTCCAGGATGCGGCGGCGGCGCCATAAGAGTGCGCGAACGCACTTGCTCCTGAACACGTGAGCAAGTGACATGTACTATATGGTTCTTAAAATTGGTGAGAGCTCTGCTTGTCAAAATTATATAATCCCTCTGCTATAGATGTTTAGGTGCTTGAATTCATAATTTGGCGAGAGATTCATCCCTAGAGTTGTCACCCCTGAATCCTGATATAGATGTTCAGGTTTTGGAGTACCTAGTTGGTAAAATAAGATGGGAATGAATGCAAGCTTAGATTAATTTCTCATCGAACTGTTCAGGTCAGTTCTTTCTGAATTTGGTTGTTCTGTTAAGATCGACGGTTTCACCACGATGGTTTAGGGTTTAGAGTATATGGGATTGGAACTTAAAACATATTTGTACTGGGTAACATTAAAGAAAACGTATCTAGTGCAAACCAACCACATTAAAAGGTCAACTGTCTGAAGTTGGATTGTGTAGGAGAAAGTTCAGAACTTCAGGTAATCCGTAGAAGCAGAACAACGCACCCACCCCCACAACCACAATCCGCATCTTCAAGGTCACTGCCACCGTCGCATCCAGCATCCTCCAGACCTCCACACATCCATTATTCCATTCTGCTCTGGCAATTGGCCGCCGCGGCGAGCGAGCATATTCACGACGGCAACTGGGAATCAGGTGGATGAAAGCAGGTGCCTCCTGCGCCGTTGTGCTGCAACGAGAAATCACAGGTTCGCGTAGGTACACAGTAGTAGTATAGTACCATACCATACTTGCCAATCTGTCATCTTGAATTATCACTCTCTCTCATTTCATAAACCATTTTCCATCCAATGTACAGAAAAGTATCAGTACGCAACAGGGTACATTAATTACAGGGTGCGCAAGAGACGGCCGCAGGAGGCACCACTAACAGCACTCTACCATGCTAATCTGCTATTCTCTAGCTCTACTCGTAGTTGCTACCAAGCACCTGCAGTTTAAATCACTTGCGCTGCCGCCAAGATCTTGCAGCTAAAAACCACCAGATCCATGGAAGAAGGTAGCAACTAGCAAGTCACTCATCTGCAAGCTCACGGTTGAGAGTTCGGACCTCGTCGCTGTCTCACGAATAACTCCATGTTGTGGGCATCCTTGTGGATTGGATTGGAGGAGCATTGCGGACGTTAACATCGAGCGGCAGCATCCGGTACTCTATCTCGAGATCCTTCAAGACTCTGATCATCTCCTGAAGCACTAGCTCCCGCCTCACAAACCTCATGCCCATGTCCTGGAAGTTCAGGGTGTGCCGGAGCCATATCGATACTTTCAGCTTGTTGGTGTCATCGACGTCCCGGAGGACAACCATAGCACCCGGGTACCAGTGCTCCTTCTTGTTGTCGATGTACCTGCAATTTACAAGTGAAGAGGTCAATTAGCTCAATGCAGTAAAATCGGCAGTAAATCAATGCACGTGTGCTTGATGGAATGCATAATGCAGTAGTAGCAAATTAGTTATGAACATTTGGATCCACTTCCGAATTATTTGCTAGCTTCACACTACATTTTGTTTTTTTAGAACATGTCGTTTTGAAAGGTTTTTGGTTGAGGAGTCCTATTTAAAATAAGGGAGGATGGACCTCTCTACTGTTGACTTTTGTAGAGTCTGATTTGAGCAAAACAACTGATAAAGACTGACATACCGTAGTATACGTTCCTTCATGAGGGCCAATTTCTCCACGGGTGTAGCAACATGAATGGAAAAATCAATTGCCTCTCCCATGTCAGGACTTCTGTAGAAATTCATAATAGGTTTGGTTGCAAGCACACTGTTTGGATAATAGATCTTCAGATTATCATATCGGAGAAAGACTGTTGTCATGATATTCATTTCCTCAACAACCATCTGAAACCAGCATAGTGAAAACTTCAGCGAATGAGTGCAAGGAAATATTTGGTGGAGAAAGAGCAAGAAGATTTCAACTACCTGAACATCTTCAATCTCACAGCGATCACCAACATCAAATGGATGCATCACGAACAAGAAGACAATTGCCTCAAAAACTGTCTTCAGTGTATTCCCAAATACGAAAACCGCTAGGAGAAGCTGTGAACTGAGGAAGACAAAGAAATGTGTTGTCGCTATACCCAGAATAAGAAGCCAGAGTGCAAACACAATGATCCCCACAACAATGTTAGCCATCTGGTTCAGCTTGTTCACGGCAGTTTTTGTATCATTAAGTGTAAGGGCAAGAGCTTTACGCTCTCTAAATGCATTCACCTACATAAGAATAGATAAAACAAAAGTAAGGAAGTAATCTTCAGAGCTCATGATAACTCCATATTGCTAAGCGTAGTGATAGAGATTATTACCACCCAATTCTTGAGAGACCTCTTGCTGACCCTGCTGTGCTCCTGTGCTCCTTCAAAAAGATCCATTGCTTTGATGGCCTCTTCCCGCCTCATGAATCTCATCAAGTCTGACAAATATATGTACCTAAATGTTTCACACAATCAAGATCAATAATTTGAATAAGTATTACACAATGAACTTCAACACTTGGAACATTGAAGCAAGAGCATTTGGTTAATAGTTATTCTGATATTATGAACTTCTGCAGTTCCCATTTGCACTAAACAGTAAATAATTTCATCGCAATATCACAGCAACTGGAATAGTACTAGCTGATTTTTCTATTTCAGATAACTGATAGATGTTTATATGATGATGACAGAAAATTGCACTAATGAAGCGAGCAAGATAAGAGATAAAAATATCTTACTAAGATAGCAAAGAGCATTAAACAACTTCTTTGCAGTAAATATTAAATAACCTATGCAGTTGGGGGAGCATTATGAGTAATAGTTCTTCTAAATCTATGCAGTTCCTCTTTGCAGTAAATATTAAATTAACTTCAGTGCAATATCACAGCAACTGGAATAGCACTACCACTGAGAAATAATAACACCTTCACTTCATATCACAACCTTATTTTTCTATTTCAGATGACCCATGGTTGTTTATATGATGATGACAGAAAAATCCCCTAATGAAACCAGCAAGTTAACAGGTAAAGACATTCTACTAAGATAGAAAAGAAAGACTTACTTGGAGCCAGGCATTGCTACATTGTGAAAGATCCTTTTGGCAGCAATCTTTGCCTCATATTCACTGCATATCTGTGTCGCTGACTCATCCCCCTCACCTGTTGCCTGCTGTATCTGCTCATCCATAGTCGTTAGTGTCCCAAACCGAACAATCCTCATCAACCTCTTCATGTTCCAAGCTGAAACATTTTTCTGGTTGAGCTTATGAAGCATGTCAATTGAAATCCCCTCCCCTTTCTCCTTTGACAACTGCTTGCTACCTTCTCCCTTAGGCATGACCCCTGATAACTGAATGTTCCTTTGCCCAGACACATTCTTGGTTGGAACTGT
The DNA here is from genome assembly GCA_900205405.1 of Echinochloa crus-galli. Lineage (NCBI taxonomy): Eukaryota > Viridiplantae > Streptophyta > Magnoliopsida > Poales > Poaceae > Echinochloa > Echinochloa crus-galli. Next base: position 701,813 of record OAMR01000218.1, on the reverse strand, counting down.
ATCACGAAGCTCCTTCGGTATTGTTGCGCCTGCCTTTTGGAGCTCATGAACCTCCTGAAGAACATGGTTTTCATCCACTAGTGGTGGCCCAGAGAGCGTCTCGATGACATATTGGTTGAACAATGCCTCCTGGATCCGATCAAAATATGTGGAGACATGGAAGGACGATGCCAGCACCTTGACCAGCAATGTCTTGACAAGGCGGATGAGCGTGGCAACGAGGAAGCAGAAGAGTATCTTCGTCACGTAGGGCAGCACTGGAGAGTTCGTCTCCCGCTGGACATTCTTGTCAAACATGAAGTGCCAAGAAGCGAGCACCAGGCCGAGCCAGAGCGCGTTCTGCACGGCGCTGCGCACGCCATACACGAAGTAGAGCACACGCTTCCGCAGCAAGAAGTTGCGCTCGACGCCGAACACGGCAATCCTGATGACCCATCCGGAGACGAGACGGCCACAGATGAGCACGAACACGAGGAGCTCCCACTTCCAGAGGTGCAAGCCCACCACCTTCTTCTCCGCCAAGATCCTTATGGTGAGGCTGCACACCAATGCCGCGATGACAAGGAACAAGCCGAGCCACTGCAACACAGTCAGCGCGTCCAGCTTCCCACGCTTGAACTCATCGGGGATGTCTTCATCCGCGAATGGGTCGTCTTCCTCCTCGTCCATGGGACCTGACTTGCCCATGGGGCCGGACTTATTGCCAGACATGAGACCAGAGAAGAGCCGGCCGGACTTGGTAGGAGTCCGCGGGCCTGAAGATTTCCGCTCCTCCTCGATGACAGGAGCCGCGGGGGATGCCGGCGCCGGTGCCGGCTGCGACTGCGGCGGCGGGTCCATGAGCCGGGAGCGCGTCTTGGCTCGCAGCAACGGCCCCGCCCCTGCGGCAGTGGAAGAGGATGTGCAGCGAACCACCTCGCCGTCATCGCCGCCGCCGCCGCGCTTCCGGCCGTCGTCGGTGTCGGAGTCGGAGGAACACGTCGACGTGGAGCGCCGCTTCTGGGGCTCCCGGAACGAGACGCGCGCGTCCCGCTCGAGCGAGCTGGAGAAGGACGGCTGCTCGCGCAGCTGCGCCGCCCTCCCGAGCTCCTCCAGGTCGAGGTCGAGCGCCACCTCGCCGCCGGACGCCGCCTGCTTCCGGAGGAAGTTCCCGATGAGCCGCGTGGGCGGGTCCACGGCGCCGCCTCCCTCCGCCGCGGCGGCGCTCGCCGGCTGCGGCTGCGGCTGCGGCTGCGGCGACAGCGAAGGGGACGACGCCTGCGAGGACGACTCCGGCAACGGCGGCGGGCGGTTCTTGAAGCTGAACGCCTCGGTGGCGGCGGGGCGCCCGTCAGTCCCGTCACCGCCGGCGCCGCCGCCATCGTTGCTCCAGAACTCGTAGCTCCCATCCCGCCACACCTTGGGCGGGGACCGCGGCGAGTTGCCCTCGCTCAGCCTCAGCCCGCTCGCCGTCCGCGCCGTGGTCGCGGTGGGGTTGGCGCCGGAGGTCGCATTCCCCGCCCTTCCCCCTCCGCCGCCACCGGCATCCGCGCCGTGGAAGGAGAACGGGGCGTGGCCGTTCCCGTTCCCGTCGATCTTCACGACGACCTCCTCCGGCGGCCGCGGGTCCAGCGCCCCCGACCCCGGCCGCGACGAGGACTTGCCGGACCCCTGCGGCCGCAGGCTGCCCTTTCGCCGCACCGCCTGCTCCATCGCCTCGCCTCGCCTCGCCGGCGGCCAAGTCGAACACTCCCCGAAGATAATACTCCGTAGATGCACACACCACAGCTACTTCCTCCACCCTTTTCCGGCTCTCCGCGCTTGCTATACTTGGCCAGCAGTGATGGCTTGTGTGGGCTGGATTAAAGTGGCGTCGCCGGCTCATCGCTGGCGTTGCTCCTCGCGAGGACGGCCGGCGCGGGACGGAAAGTTCCGGAACAACGTGGAGCAGCCGCATGCCGCCAACGCCCGGCTGCCTTTATGCCTGCGCTGCTGCCCCCGCCTCGGGGCAATGGGGCATCGGGCCGCGTCCCGTGTGGGTGGTCGGTCAGCGTGTGTCGTGGGGGCGCGCGCACCCGCATCACCTGCGCCAGATTCACAGGACGGCGCGCGGGTGGCCACGTCGCGTACGTTGCAGGTGTTCGGTACGCGGCGCGGATCAGAGAATCGGGGGTTAGTGGGAATCAGAGATTTGGGGGCGTGGTTTTGGAAGCAGCCGTGCCGGCGAGCGCGGGACTGGCGGCGGAGATGCGGGGCGTGCGTGTCCCAGTTAGCGAGTGACAGTCGCGAACGAGGGAGGATTTGCAAAATGTTAGCGGTGGAAATCGACAGTCAAAATGTGGTGGACGGCCGGGTGGTGCAGTATGTTATCGTGGTGATCGTTCTCACCACTGCCGTGGTTGAAGCCTTGAAGGACGGACGGTCTTGGGAATTCGCCTTGCCGGACGTGTCGAAGGACGGACGGTCTGTCCGGGCCGGGCATAAAAGTTCTGTCCGTTGGCTAGAAAGCGGAAAGCCCACGCGGAACACGTGATCCTCCTCTTCTTTCGGTTTCGTGCGGAGCCCCGGCTCTATCTCGTCCGGTGCACCAATGTCCAATGGCACGTCCGTTTCTCGGCCACTGTCACGGTCTCGTGATCTCACTGGTCATGATACGATATTCGTTCGTGCATACACACAGTAGCATGAGTTGGGTTTGGACTGGGCTGCTGGCCGGGGATACGCGGCTGGCCGTGTCTTGTTTGGCAGGAAACGAACAACCTACCCGCAGGTCGGACGAGATATAAGTACAGTGGTCGAATGGTATTTTAGCGTGTCCGAACCTGATCAGACATGAGCGAGTCCCAGCTAAGTACAGCAGGCAGGGTGGTCCACAAAAGGTAGTAGCAAAGCATGCACATGCTGCCAACAGGTGATGGGGGCGCGTCGTTTTCATTGGCGCCGCGACGTGGAGAAACTGAATTGCTGGAGCCTCGCACATATCCTAAAGCAGCTCGTTACGTTAATTAGTCGTTAGTAAGCGGGGAGTTGTTTATAGCGATCATGGGATGCGACACTGAGATTAGGCCAGGCGTCCACCCCGCCGTCGTCAATCTCGCGTCGTGTGTCCCCTTCCTTTCTGACGGATCACTTGACTAGAGGCTAAAAAGGCACAGGCCTCGACGCCGCACCCCGCACCCGATCCAAAGATAAGCTTCTTCTTAATACCTTGCCCGGCCAGGTCCATGAAGCCGGTAAAGAAATGGCCTCACCTTCCATTCGGCCGAAAGGAACGCGCGACGTGTACGGGCGAGAAGCCTCGCGACAACGATGGTGCAGTGCGCTCCTACGCAAGACGTGTTGAATCGCTGCTTGTGCTTGCCAAGCAAAATGCGTGCGTTCCTGGCGCTGTGCCAGGAAACGCACACGCCGGCCTGCATCTGCATGTATATGTGTACAGGCGGCCCATGGGCCAGCGGCACGGCCCGCGGCACGGCCTGCACGCATGGCCCATGGGCGGCACGGCACGGCCGCCAGCGGGCCCGTGCGTGCCATGGGCCGCTGGCCTGGCCCATGGCACGGCCTCGGCCCGCACGGCCGGCACGGCCGGCACGGCCGCGGAACGGCCCCCTCCCCCAAGGGCCAAGGCCGAAACGGCTAATTTGGCCGGCCCAGCCGGCCAGCCCGCGTCCCCCCGCGTCGTCCCCGGTGTATAAATGCCGCAGCCGCGGCTCGCCCGCCCCCGGCCAAACCCTATCCTCATTTCCCCCACCGCGCCGCAGCCCTCACCTCTCTCCTCTCCTCTCTCGCTCTCGAATCTCGATCTGGATCTCGATCCGCCGCGCCGAGCCGCCACCGCCGTTCGCCTCGAGCTCGCCGGCGGCCGGCCCTGCTCCGGTGACCTCACGGTGGCCATCTATATCTGCATGCGCTGGCGCTGGCGCTGGCGGCGTAGCAACTAGTAGCAAGTCTAACAACTACGGGCGCCGCGCTTTTTACAGGCGATGCCATTGCCAGCTACTACGCGCTGCGTCGCGGCCGCGCCCTGCAACTGCAAAAAATGGGCAGCAAAATGGCGGCTGCGGTGCCGGTGCTCGCTCCTGCTCGTTTCACACCGGCCGGGCGAGGGACGGGACGCGGGCGGCGCGGCTCACCCGGGCTGTTGGGCTGTGTTGCCCACGGCTTCTTCCGTCCGCCGATATGATTGCGGCGTAACAGTTGTACGGCCAAGAACGCGCGCGGCCGTCGCGTGTCTCGGCGGAAATCGGTCGGCGGGGACGTTGTGCCAGGCTGCATGACAGCCCATGCGCGCCCGTCGTTTTCAGCCGCAAGGGCGTCGCGTGAGGGGGCTTTTCGGTCGTCTTGCCGCGACGTGCGTGCATGAGTGGTTGCGACAAGTTAGCGTCAGGTGGAATTTTGTTTTAGTGCGGCTGAATAAGAGATGGACTCGGGTTAACCAAGTGGTTATTATATTAACTAGCAGTTAGGACCGGCAAAAAAAAAATCCTGAGGCTGGCCTTCTGGATTGCGACGAATTGGAGTTCAGCTAGCTTATTCAGATTTTCTCACCACCGGCAGAGACATTTTGGATTAGCGTTTTGATATCTAATCTACTAATACATCCGTTTCATAAGTTTGTACCGACGGGATGCTTGAGGAAGCCTAAAAACGAAAGCTTAGATTTTTTTCCCTTTTTCGAACTGAGATCGTTAAATCTATTATATCTATTATATTAATACAATAGTGTTAAAAGGAGCTACCACGTTCACCGAGAGGGCCAAGAAATTCCACGTTAATCTAAAAAGAGAAGAATATGCACCATCGAATTTTATGAAGATCTAACGGTCTATATTAACCTAGGCAATTCATATCAAATATACTCATATTTTTTCTCTAACATGTTATTCTTCGTATTTTGGCAACCTAGCTAGCAGCGTATGTTCTCTGATTGGAAAAGAACATAATTACGAAGTATATAAGGAAACAATGGACGAGATCAAGCCAAAAGCCCAAACAGATGTTGGTCGTTCATAGAAATAAAAAGCAATTCAAGAGCTATGAAACCCAGCCAGCAAGGCTATCGTCGCCTCAAGTTCCTGATCATGCTATTCCCCATGCAAGAGCCAGGAACAAACCACTTCTACACGTGATTTGGAGAGCTTTGATGTTGCGCTCCACGATGAGGCCAGCTTCGAGGCAACAAGAGAACAAAACAGCGGTAAAGAAGATGAGCTGACAGCCGTGCCATGCTTTTTTTGCGGAAAAACTGTGCCGTGCTTTTTTGGCCGAGCGGGGCGCTGAATCAAGCTGCGCAGGAGAGGTAAAGCAACCAATGGGGAAAAAATGGCGTAGAACAATCAGCCGAAGCTTTCACGAGACACAGCACAACAAATAGCCTTGCAGGTGCTGTCGAATACAAAGCCTTTGCATCATTGTTTGGATCAAACATTTTTTTAGGAATATAAATTTCACAAGCATCTAGCCCGTGCAAAATTTTTCATGGAAGCAGAGAATTGAAGAGGTGGAGATAGCTGCTTTCTTAGCCTTGGGCTGCAACCAAAGTTATGTATAAAACATGACACTGCGACAATGGATGTACGTGGTGCTTGAAACACTTCTTGGATGGAAGAGGAAGCATGCGGCAGAGCAATGCGGAGCTACTAGGGATCAGGCGCACGATCTCGATTCATCCGGTCGAGAAAGGCTCACGAGCAGCACACGAGGAGTTCACCCCCGCAATACTAAAATCATAATAATATGGTGACTTTATTTTTTTTTAATTTACATCTATCGATGTTTTTTAACACATGTATGTCTTGAACTCCCATGTTTCGTGTTTCTTTTGTACTAAAACATGACACTGATTAATGGAGCCGCAAATTAAGAGGACCTAACAAATAAAGTAGGAATGTGGCAGTTCACAGGCAGTTGTTGTAAGTGATTAGGGCAAGGTTTAATTCTATCCATTCCACCATGTGAAAAGAAGTAACCACGTTCGCCCGAGAGAGCGTAGAAATTCCCACGTTATACGAAAATAGAGAAAAATATACACCGTTGGATTTTTTGAAGATCTAATGGTCTATACTAATCCAAAGATTCTATGTCCAATACAGTTAGTAAATATATAAATTTAGAATTGAAAATTAGAAAAAAATATCAATTGTTCATTAGATTCTTTGATGTTCTAACTGTCTTGACTAACTGACGAGTACATATCAATGTGGTTACTAAATACATAAATTCAAAATTAGAAAACAAGGAAATTAGCAATTGACAAAAGAGTCTATGTTGAATACACTAAAAGTATGCGCTAAACATAAATTTGGAAGTGAAACAATAAAAATATATTACCTCTATTCTTATTGGGTTTGCGAAGAAAATTATGAATTCAATATCCGAATTTTAAAATATGGGTTGAAATTACCATGCTAATAGATAGGGTGATATGCAAAGTTGATTCATATTCCAAACTAAGGGTTTAGATTAATACAAAAAAATATTTGAATAGCATTAGCATAAAGGTTAATTTGAAAATAAAACGATATAAATTTGGTGGCTTCTACATTAATTTATAAGTCAATATAAAAAATAAAAATCCATATAAAATACAAATAACTAAATTCAAAGTAAAAATAAAAAATGTGCTTCAGTTTCCATCAATACGCGTCGTCCCCGGTGTATAAATGCCGCAGCCGCGGCTCGCCCGCCCCCGGCCAAACCCTATCGTCATTTCCCCCACCGCGTCGCAGCCCTCGCCTCTCTCCTCTCCTCTCTCGCTCTCGAATCCCGATCTGGATCTCGATCCGCCGCGCCGAGCCGCCACCGCCGTTCGCCTCGAGCTCGCCGGCGGCCGGCCCTGCTCCGGTGACCTCGAGTCCTCGACACCCC
>OAMR01000218.1:636854-670751 GCA_900205405.1 Echinochloa crus-galli | reverse complement strand
GCCGGCCCCGTCCACCGCCCGCGGCCGGCGGCGCCCTCGCCGCCGTCCGCCCCCGCCCGCCTCCCGCCCCTCCGCCCACGGCGTGCACTCGAGGAGGAGGAGGAGGAAGAAGACTCGCGGGCGACGGCGAGGAAGGAGGAGGGAAGAAGAAGAAGAAGGGATCGGATGGCTCCGGATGCACAGCACGAATCTCAAACATTGGAAGCTAGGTGGCCAAAAAAAACTTGTGGAAGCTATATAGGATTTCCACCCAGCTGCTAGTCGCCGCCAAACAGCCCAACAGGCCAACGGTGGGCCCAACGTACCTCCGGGTTTCTTTCCACTTTGGGGTGTAACTGCATATTCATGGCAACTTGAGCTGTTCTTGATTACGCTGTTCTTTGCCATGAACTTCCACAAGTTGCATAAGATTTTTCTATGAAAAGGGTGCAGTGGAAAGACGGGGGACGTTTCAGTGAAGAACAGCTCGTTCCATTTCTTGTTCTGAGATTCAGAGATCCCAAGCAAGGACGAGCCATGGCTGTGAGCAAATCCCCCCTCCTCTGTCAAAAGATGCATCGGCACAGAGTTTCATTGCAATTCTGCCTCGCCATGTTGGCCCAAAATGATAGGGCAGATTGTATATCCAAAGCATACTAGCACAGGCCCCGGTCAAATGATTCCTTGGTATGCCACATTTGTTAGGGCCGTTTCGTCCGGCAACCTCCTTTGGTGGGTGGGCACATTCGAGAGCCATTGAGCTTCAGAAGCTACTCCCTGACATCCGTGACCCTAAGGTGTTCTATTCAGACTTTCTTGGCTCTGCGTGTGGCAAAGGAGTCCCGTTTGCATGGGCAGTTTCAGATGATAGGTTATTCAGTTTTGATGCTGAGACCGGCCAGTTAAGGACAATATTTGAGGATAGCATCCAGAGCGTTCATCCTTACTTCAGCTTCTACACTCCAGGTATGGGTTTGCTTGGTTAAAGATTTACCCATTTTTATACTAGATTACAATGTTTCTGTTAATTTCTGCTCATGAATAAATGGAAGTGATATATGCAATCAACACTTATATTTGATTAAAGAAAATATGTCAATCCTTTGTGCTCACTAGCTGCAGGCGATGCTTTGGGGCCAGGGGCTCAAGAGGGGTCCTATTGATTACTGCTTTCTCCAGACATGCAGTAACATACTGGTACAACAATAATATCAAAGCTAGGATACACTGACAACAACAAAATGCTACTCTCGCAGGATCGCTGAGAATCAGATCTAGTTATTGCTGGTAACAAATCGAATTGCCTACTGACATGCTGGTAGCTCTAGCTCATATGAGCAAAAAAAATTCTTCTATATCAAAGGGTTCATAATCATAGATATGTTTTTCGGTCCCTGCAAAAGGTACAAAGATTACATGAGTAGTGGCGGCAAGAAACCTGATGAAATCATCTAGGACAGATACGATATAGGGGGTATACCTATGGCACCATGTATCACCTTTCTGGTGTCCCTTATATTGCTCTATTCAGCCTGACAGATGAGGAGACAGTGTTAAGGCAAACATGAGACTACAAGACTGCAAAAGAACACATAAAGAACAAAGTGAAACGAATTTACCTTTGGAGAATATGGGGCAAAAATAGCTTTGACGTCTTCAAACACCTCAGGGATTGGTTTTGCAGCATCAATCTGATCGAATGACAAGTTATTATCGTTGCTAAAGTGATCAAATTTCAAAAGAAAGGCCAGCAATTAATTGAAATGTGAGAATATAATGGTTATTAACTTAAAGGGGCACAAGATAGCACTAAAATATCCTCCTTGTAACCTATTTTATGTCAATTAATTGAAATGTGAGAAATATAATGGTTATTAGCACAAGATAGCACTAAAATATCCTCCTTGTAACCTATTTATGTTGGCGTGCATTTTTATTCCTATATTTCTATTGCATAACACAGCATCACACTTCGCATCATCAGGGTGCAATAGGAGTACCCCTGGCAAGAAAGTTAATCAATACCTTTTTAACCTTGTCCTTTGAGTTATAGTGCTCTATGACAGGGAGGCTTGATTCAACAAAAGTTTTGAACCTTTTTTTAATAGTCTCAATGTTATCATCAACTCTTCCCTGCAAACACAATAAGAAATATTGGAAACAAGAATTTTGTAACTAAATAAAAACACAATTGATTAATGATGAATGAAACCTGATTGCGTCCCAAAAGACGCCTTTCCATCTCTTCCTCAGAACAGTCAAAGAATAGCATGAATGCAGGAGAAATTTTGGTCTGATATAATGAGAGAATTAATGGTCTACAAAATCAATCAAGTACCTAAAAGAACGGAATTGAATTATCTTAAACTACCATGATAACTAGATGCAAACAAATTGTGTATATGAAAAACAGGGCCTTACAACGTTCTCGAATGCTGCACGATTCTCCTCGTTCCTTGGAAATCCATCGATCAAGAATTTGTCATTTTCACTTTTTATCATTACTGGACTGCCAATTCTGTTTGGAGCAATTCCAGCAAGCTTAAGAATCTGATGGTACTCGTACCTCCCTAAGCTGATAATGAATCTGATAGCCCTTAATCTGATACTATTGGGGAGTGCACCATCAGTTTGCCGTTGGAGCCGGTACGTCCCGGAACGAACGAACATTAGCTACGAGATGAGCCAACTGCAGCGATCGATATGCATTATACCACCACCAACCAGGACATGCAAGCAGCAGCAGCTTGTTTGCAACAGGATGGATGGATGTTAATAAGCCTGCTTGGGTCGATCGGCCTTCTTCTCTATGACATGGCTTCGTTTTCCTTTAGCTGTGCACGTCGTCGCCCTTGCCTGGTGCACATCGATCCCCGGCTTCGTTTTCCTTTAGCTGTCCGTGTGTGCGACATGGCCGGCAATGTGTGTGTGTGCCGGCACGTCAGGGAGGCGCCGAGAGCTTGTGATCGACTAGTACTGCGCACATGCCGATCGAATCGAGGGCGAACGGGAGGAGGAATTTCAGGATGGAATTGCCAATTCTGTTTGGGGCCGACCGAACGCGTCATCCCACATGCACAGTGCCAGAATGATGTGACTCTGCTGCCTGCCTCTGCGCGCGCGTCACGTAAGCACCGCGTCGAACTAATCCAAATTAACCAGCACCGCTGGGTAATAATGTTAGGGTTTATATGCTATTAGCCGAAAGGAACACAATGTTTGGATCATTAAGAAATGATGATGGCCGAGCGAGCTTAAGTCTTGTAAAGTTCGAGTACAACGAAACCGTAGCTAGCTATAATCGCCCGTGTCAAAACTATGGTCTTGTTTGATTTGCAGGCTCGCCGGTTGACACGTACACGAGCTCGATCGGGGAACAACGAACGCGCGCCTAGGTGCAGTAGTCGTGCAGATTGACGCGCAGCGCGGCGGCGTCTCAGGCCGGGCCGTCCGTGTGCCATGCCAGCCGTGGCCCCTGGTGCGCGGCGCTCGTTGATTGCGTTGGCCGTGGCCGGGCAATATAAAAGGGGACCGACGATCCGGCCTTGCCTCTGAGAAGCAGAAGACGCGCGCGCTCAGCTCTCCCACAGCTACAGACACGGAAGGGCCGGGAGAGAGAGCAGAGCGAGAGACACCGGCCATGAAGCTCGTCGTGGCGCTGGCGCTGCTGCTGGCACTGACGGAGCCAGCGGCCGCCGGCGTCAAGTTCTCCGACGAGGACGGTCGAGTCGGAGGAGTAACTCTGACGCCTCTACGAGCGCTGCGCTGGCTCGCTCACTTCAACGTGAGCCGCCACCCCGCGGAGAAGGTGTGCCGGTTCAGCCTCTACTTCAAGGAGGCCGCGCGGCGCATCCATCGCCGAGCGGCGGCACAAGGTCATTGCACCTAGCCTCAACCGCTTCGTCGACCTCAGAGCAACACAGAGTTCGACAGCGACTACGGGTGCAATGATGCACCTGCAGCCGACGACGAGGCTTCGTCTGCCCGTGACGAGGCGCGGCGACGGCTCCCTCCCTCTCCCGGTCTCCATCGACTGGCGCGACCATACGTGCGGCACAGGCCCGTGCCTCCGTCAGTAATCCAGGGCCACTCAAACCAATCAAAACCTACGGAGTATTGGCTAACATTAGTCAGGCTTGGACCGGCCATGCATAAATCCTAGCCAGGCTTGAGCTAAGCCAGATAACCAGTCAAATCCTAAGTTCTTATCCCTAGAGAAATTCTTGTTACAACGTAGGCCCTTTGTTCTCAACCTTTAAACTGACGACGCGTGTAAATTACACGACACATGCGGCGCTCGGTTAAATGAGTCTACGATACATGTCGTGCTCAGTTAAAGGAAAAAGTACTTTCGACATCCCTCAACTATTCACATAGTCCGGTTCCAGTGCTCCATCTCCAAAACCGGTTATTTGTGGTCCCTCAACTCTTGAAACCAGTCATTTTTCATCCTTGGTGGTTTTGATGGTGGTTTCGGAGGGTGTAAATTGAAAACTACTTAGTTAAATAGTTGAGAACTGGAATCGGATTTTGACAATAGTTGAGGGACGTCGAAAAGACTTTTTCCTCAGTTAAATAGATCTGTTAGGTTGACCGCAGTGGTCTCCTGAAACACATTCCTGAAGGAGCGTTTAAGGGAAAACGCGCTGCAGCGGTCTCCTGAACGTGTTCCGCAACGCAAGAGGAACGACTCGTTTCCCCCAAATTGAGCGAAGGGAGCGGGGCTCCGCTACGCCGCCGGGTCCACACGGCCCAACGGCCTCGCAGCTCCCCTCCCGCCTCCGCCTGTGCCCCCCGCGAACCCTTCGCCTCTGCCGTGCCGTTGGAGCCCGCTCCGACTCGCTCCACCCCGCCTGCCCGGAGGTCGTCACGCCTTGCCGCCCGCGCCGGAGGTCAGGGACCCGCCGCCGGCGGCGCAGTTCCCGCACTCCCACGCGACGGGGCACTCGCTGGCCGTCGCGGACGCCAAATCCGCTGTCGTCCGTGCCAGATCTGGTCCAGGGAAGAATGGATCCGCGACGGGGAGGTCCCGTCCTGCCGTTCTCGATCTGTTTTGCCGGCGGCGCCTCCTCCTTTCCATCCGCATGGGGAAGACAACTCGGGCCGGCAGCCACCATCCGAAGCATCATTGCGTCGTGTCTGGCCAGCTGAGGGTGGCGCCCCTGCTGTTCCACTCCGCCGGCTGGAAGCTGGAAGCCGGCGGCGCCGCGGCGCCATCCTGGAAAAGGCAGCCGTGCGCAGCCGTGGGCGGAAGCGGCGGCGGCGACCTTCACTGGACGCGGCCAGCTCCACAACGAGCTCCACACCACGCTCCACCGCGCGCTCCAGCCTGCGCCCTGCCCAACTCAGGTATCTCCAATTCTCCATCACTTTCCTCCAGCGGCATCACACTTACCTTTTGAAGTAATCATCATGATTCTTAACAGCCTCTTTAATGGATTTGAATAAATGTCGACGCATCCAAAACCTGTAAGAACACATCTATTATGGGAAACTACATAGATATACCGACTGATATTGAAATATGTATAAAAAATTACCTTCTACAAAACTGCTTATCATTGTAAACAGGATTTGGAACAAAGTAGTCGGCTTTGATTTGCCTGTGTCCAGAAGGACAGTCCCTTAGCCGAATAACCTTTGGTGGAGCATCATATCGGCGAAGCGGGCGAGAGCTCTCTGCTTGCACCAGCTGGTCGTATGTTGCGACCTCCGCTTCATCATCATCAAGCAAGAAATAATAGTCGTCATCGTCTTCCTCCTCCATCATCCAATATCTTCGCAACGAGCTAGGGTAGTAATCCATGGCGTTGCCACTGAGCAATGAGCTATGTGTGTGGCAATGATCAATGAGCACTTGCACGAGCACTTCACGGTCGCGGCTCCGACGGCGGATGGGCCCTCGCGCACGGCCTCGTTGATCCAAGCAACAACAGAGGGGCGGCGGCTGGGGGAGGTGGAACAGAGGGCCGGCGGCGGGCTCCGGGAGCGGGCCGCGCGCGTTGACGAGGGAGAAGACGAGGTCCCCGCCGCCGCTGAAGTCGACCACGCTGTGGGCGCCGCCACCCGCCCACCGCGCTGCCCGCTGCGTCGCGCGAGAGGGAGGGAGGGGCGACCCGGCGCAGATCCGGAGGCCGGTGGCGGTGACGGTGAGTGGGAGGCGATGGTGCAGATGGGTGCCACGGAGGAGAGAGAAGGGGTGGCACGGGCGCCGCTGGCGGCGTGGAGCACCGAGGGACGGAGCCGGCGATGCGGAACGGAGGGGAGCGGGCGCCGGCGAAAAAAAATGAGGGGAGGGGAGGGAAAAGAAAATGAATAAAATATATGGTTGTTGGGATAGAGGAGGTATAGATGCAGAGGAAATTGAAATAGAGAAAAGAATCTCGATGACTAGGATAGAATATTCCTTTTAAAGGAAGCAAATGGAGAAATATGAGTGCGGACAGCCTTAGAGCATCTCTAAGAGCTCTTGTATGAGTAGCTAAAAATGAAGAAAACAGACAAAAAAATCGCATCCAAATACTAGGTAAAGCAGTCGCTATTTTTGTAGGCTCGGTATCTGCCACCCTTCGCACGACATCTTTCCCGAGCGAGACGCGCTCGCCATCCGCGCGGGCTGGCTGGCCCCACCACCTCCTCCTTCCTTTCCCTCGTCCCTTCATTCCCTCCGACCTCGTCCCCAACCTCACCCTCCGCGGCCTCGACGCCCACTGGGCTGCCTCGGCCGCCACCAGCTGCTCCCCACTACCGCCGCCGTCGCTGGAGCAGACTTCGAGAAGAACGTGGCGGGGCTCGGGGCGGACGCGCGGACGTGAGGAGGAGACCGGCGTCGAGGCCGCGGGGCTCGCCGCGGTCTCGCCCGCCTGGACTGGAAGGCCGTGGATGCAGGGCTCTCCTGCCTCACCGCCATCTGCACGGCGTGCGGCGAGATGGTGCGGCTGGGCGCGGTGCCGGCGGCGATGCGGGCTTTGCACGCGTCGGCAGAGCCCGTCTCGTCAGCGAAGGCGCTGCGGGTGATGCGCGCGTCGGCGGAGCCCAACTCGTTGGCGAAGGCGCTGCGGGTGCTTGAGTCCGCGGTGGGCTGCGCCGAGGGATCGGCGAGCGGTAGACACGGCGACGGTGGCCGAGGACGGGTTGACGAAGCTGCTTCTTGTCCTAGCGAGCCTCGTCCGGCAGGTGGCGCGTGGCGGCGGCCTCCGGCGGACCTCCTCCCCCGCGAGCCTCGTCTGGCAGGTGGCGCGTGGCGGCGGCCTCCGGCGGACCTCCTCCCCCGCGAGCCTTGTCCGGTAGGTGGTGCGGGGCGGCCGCCGGCGCTAGAGGGGTGGGGGGAGCTCGGTGGCACTGGAGCTTCATGGTGGTAGCTCGGCATCGGCGGCGGCGGAGCCGCACGAGCCAGCGGCAGGCGGCGGTGTTGGTCTCCTGGAGCGTTGGTCTGTCGGCCGGCGGCGCTAGAGCAGGCGGGGTGGGGAGAAGAAGCAGATAAGTATGACACGTGGGGCCTACATATAGAGAGTCCAATTTTAGAGAGTCTGTTAGTTTCCCCACCATCTAAAAGGCTCTCTATTTTTTTTACAGAGTTAAACAAACTTTAAATTTAGCTAACAAAATGGCTAGACTCTCGGAGATGCTCCTGTTCTTCTCTGTATAAAAGGCTTCCCTCGGCATGGGCCTCCTCATTGTCCCAGATTGAAATTGGCGTACCGTTGTTAGCCTGTATACAGAGAGGATGCTTGGCCCAACGATACTTTATGTTTTTTTTTCTATGCTCCACAATGCCATGCTTTACCTTCTATTGATCGTTGCCGCCAACAATTCGAATTACCAATTAAATCAAAAGCATACACCACCGACCAACATTGGCGCAGATCGTTGCCGCCAACAATTTGAATTACCAATTAAATCAAAAGCATACACCACTGACCAACATTGGCGCAGCAACACGCGCCAGCCTACCTAGTCCTCCTTCCCGACAGAAAAAAAAACACCTTTTGGTGAATTAATTAAAAATAAATTTGATGCACTACTATCATTTTTAAGGTTTACAATGTATTTTTGGTAGATATATTTTGGTTTGCGTGTAATCAAAATTGATGGTAAAGAAATGCCATCACCTTCAATTCGACGAAAAGGAGCCCCTACCGCTACGTGTACGGGCGATTGGGGCGAAAGCTCGCGATGGTGCGCTCCTACGCAAGAGGCGTACAGCCGCGCTTTATCCGCTTCGGGTTTCACTGTCTCTGCGCTACAATCCTACTGCTGTGCCAGGAGGAGACGCACACGGCCTGCCTGCGCGGGCGTGTAGCTACGACGATGTTTATAAAATTAAATGAGCTTGCCACTTAAGATAAAATATGATGTTGCGAGTGATTAAATGAAGAAAGAGAAGGAAATTGGATCTTGTATGAGACATGATTTCTACACAAGTATCCAAGACAAAATGTGAGATGAGTAGTATTAAATTAAAATATGGAAGGGAGGTGTTTGTATTAGAAATGTAGTGTCTACTAGTAATTTTTTGATGACATAAAAGATATAAAAATCATGTCTCATGTTTTGAACTGGGACTGCCCTGACAACTACGGCCACCGCGCTTTTTACAAGGGATGATGCCAGGTACGCTACGCCGCGGCCTTTGCCGTGCAAATCTGGGCAGGCATAGAGGCAACAGGCAAGGCAGCAGGATGCCAGCTGGGCCCTGCAGGGGCACTAGAGCCTTCGCGTTCGTCCTCGTTTCGCACCGGCCAGCCCTGTTGGACTGTTGGCCATAGCTTCTTGTTCCGGCGGCATGATTGCGCCAGCGGGCAGCGGGGCGGGCGCGCGGAACAGTTGTGTGGGCGAGAGAGAGAGCGCGCGCGCGGCCGTCGCGCGTATCGAGGAAAATCGTTGTGGCTGGCGCCTTTTTTTTTTTGAAAAACGTTGTGGCTGGCGCCTTGCCTTGACGGGGACGTGCCCATGCACCACGCGTCCGTGGTCTGTCCGTGTCCTGGCCCCTGCCGTTTTCAGCTGGAAGAGCGCGGCACGAGCGCGTTTGGGCTTTCGGTCGCCGCGCCGGCCGTGTGGCGTCGTCGATCTGATTGCTATGCTGCGACGTGCGTGGGTGGTTGTGGTTGCGAGACTTGCGCCAGGTGGTTTTTTGTTTTCTCATCTGCTACGGAGTACTGAACAAGACACGGACACGGGTTCTGAGCACATCAAAAGAAGCAGCGGCAAAAAAAAAACTTCATTTGCGCCTGTCATAGAGCTGGACTCGTGACAATGCAAAGGATTATAGAGTTTTTTTAGGAACAAAAGGATTATAGAGTTGGAACCCTTGGAAGAGGTGGCGCTCTCTATGGAGAGAACTCGGTGAGGCCACCACAGACCACGACGAAAGCCAGAAAGTCCTAGTAACCCTTCATTTTTTTTTAGCACCCTAGTATCCCGGGCGTGTCTGGCCATCATAACTACCCCCTCCGTCCCAAAATATAGTAATGTTTAGACTTTTTCAAAGTCAAACATTTTCAACTTGACTACAAATAGCAAAATAGTTATGAAGACTAATAATATAAAAACTAGAGTGAAATACACCCGCGGTCCCTAAACTTATCACGAGGTGTCATCTACGCCACCGAACTCTCAAAATGCATATTTGAGTCCCTGAACTTGCTAAACTATATCATCTAGGTCCAAAGTTTCAAAAATACCCCTATGTTATTGATGTTTATCCATCTCTTAATCTATAATTATTGCTATGGTACAATCAAATAAAGTTATCTAATTATTGTGATAGAAACAACCGATCTGTTTAGAGAAATTGTATAAAATTTCATGCTCAATTGACAGCCATGTCATCATGTGTAGGGGTAGTTTTGGAACTTTGGACTTAGATGACACAGTTTAGCAAGTTTAGGGACTCAAATATGCATTTTGAGAGTTCGGGGACCTAGATGACACCCAGAACAAGTTTGAGGACCGCGGGTGTATTTCACTCTAAAAACTATGTTAGTAGATTTGTTGTGAAACCAACTATTATACTATGTAATTTTTTTATTTTGAAATAATTTATTTTTGGAGATATTGTTAGTCAAAGTTTAAAAAGTTTGACTTTACAAAACAGAGCTGCTAGCCCCCGGACGTCCGATCCGGGCGCTAGCGTCGGACGGTCACAATACGTGGGAAAAACTTCCACCGCAACAGTGCCTAATGTTGCATGCAACATCTGAAAAATAAAAATCTTCGGCTGTTTTGGTACATATGTTCTGAACAGTGTGATGTGGATTTTAAATCCCGCCGCAACATGGGTACGATGTTGCATGCATGTAAAATTTTTGCAACATCCAAAAATACCATACGTAACATCAAACGATAGTATGTGCAACATAAAAAGTCATCGTTTGCAACACTAGAAACACGCGCTTACAACTCTCAGCCACCCACGGCGGCAGTCAAAAAAATCTTAATAAAAATGCAACATCCAGATGAAACACTCGCAACATGCATACGAAACATATGCAACATCGCAACATCCAGATATATTCTTGCAACATTAATATTAAACAGTTGCAACTTTCTTCTGTAACATCTGAAACACGTGAAACATGCTATTACAACATGGAGTGAAACACATCACAGATCTAGTTTTGCAACATTCTCATCAAACAATTTAAACACTTTTCTGGAGCATCCGAAATACATAAAACATGCTCTTACAACATAGAGCAAACCCTAACAACATGCGCCAAAACCTACTCTTGCACGCTATATCGCCTGAACCTCCTCTGACAGCGACAGCGTCCGCGGCGCCCGCGGAGGACGACGACGACGACGGTGGCACGCGAAGGAGTAGCAACGGCACCACCCCACCGCCGCGGCGCACCATGTCCGGACGCACCACTCATAGGAACGGGCACCACCCACATCAAGAACGCAGCGGGTAGAGCGGCGCTCGAACGACGGTGGGCGGGGCGACGGCGGACGGGTCGGCACGTGGAGTCGGAGGCGAGAGGCGTCGCGCGGTGGAGCAACCAGGGCGGCGGCGCCCGCACCCGCAGAGGAGAGGCCGGCAGCGGCGGCGCCTGGGGAGGAGCAGCGCATGGAGGAGGGGCGGCGATGCAGCGGCGTGCGGAGCAGCCGGGAGGGGCGCCGGCGGCGACTGCGGCGCATGGAGCTTCTCTTCTGTGGTCGTCCGGCCCTCCCTGTCATGGAGCTTCTCTTCCGCGGCGTGCGCTACCTCCGGTTTATGGGCATTTGATTTTTTTCAGGGCCCACCGTTGGATGCACGGGATGAACCTGTATGCGCGGATACGGGCGTCCGACGGACGGAGAGGCATCGGACGCATAATCTCTAGCATTACCGTTTACAAAAAGCTAAACGTAGCTATATTTTGGAACAGAGGGAGTAGTGCGCAATTAGGCAGTTAGTAAAATTGGGCCCGCTATTTCCGGTGTCGCAAGCTATTGGGCTCAAATAGGCAAATATCTCATCCAACTAGAGGTGGGCCTAAAAGTCGCACAAAACAAAGAGGGAAAAGCATAGGTGTTAACAGGGTCTTCTCTCTCCCGCCGTCGAACCCAATCCCCAAATCGAACCCCCCCGCCCCAAACCCTCACCGCCGCCGCCGCCGCTAGCCGAGATCCAGAACGAGGGGCTCGGCGAGCACCGCCTCCGCGACCTCAACGACGAGATCAACAAGCTCCTCCGCGAGCGCGGCCACTGGGAGCGGCGCATCGTCGAGCTCGGCGGCCGTGACTACTCCCGCAGCTCCAATGCGCCGCTCATGACCGACCTCGACGGCAACATCGTCGCCGTCCCCAACCCCTCCGGCCGCGGGCCCGGGTACCGCTACTTCGGCGCCGCCAGGAAGCTCCCCGGCGTGCGGGAGCTCTTCGACAAGCCGCCCGAGACGCGGAAGCGCCGTACCCGCTACGAGATACACAAGCGCATCAACGCCGGGTACTACGGGTACTATGACGACGAGGACGGCGTGCTGGAGCGCCTTGAGGCGCCTGCCGAGAAGCGCATGCGGGAGGAGGTCGTTGCAGAGTGGCACCGCGTGGAGCGGGTGCGGCGGGAGGCCATGAAGGGTGTGGTGAGCGGCGAGGTGGCTGCGGCTGGGGGGTGCGGTGGGGAAACTGCTAGGGAGGTGCTGTTTGAGGGAGTGGAGGAGGAGGTCGAAGAAGAGAGGAAGCGTGAGGAAGAGAAGATGGAGAGGGAGAAAGGGGAGGAGGCTGGGAGGGAATTTGTAGCGCATGTGCCGCTACCTGACGAGAAGGAGATTGAGCGCATGGTCTTAGAGAGGAAGAAGAAGGAGCTTCTTAGCAAGTATGCAAGTGATACCCTGCAGGTTGAGCAGGAGGAGGCCAAGGAGATGCTCAATGTGCGACGCTAGAAGAGACGGTCCGTTCTTGATTCCCATGTCTCCAATGAAATTTTATAACTGGCAGCAATCTTGACTTAAAAGTAATGTAGGCATGTGTTCAATATGCTTTAGAGTTAAGAAGATGAGTGTTCTTGTTTTTCCTGCCCTCAAATTTTTTTTGCTGTCACTATAGTTGGTGCCGTCTTGTTGCAAAGAATTCATTATGATGACGCAGTGCCTCTTATCACATTTTTAGTCGATTGTTTGCATTGTATCAGTAATATTGTGTTTCTGGATGTTAAATTGTTCAGCTATGTATCACCGATGCTTCGCTAACCCAGCTGTACCCATATCCGATACTTTGATGCTCCAATAATTCTATATCGCCATGATGTTCTTTCAGTAAGTTGTGTGTCGTTGTACCCACATCCCGTATTGCTGTTAGGTGTTCAGTATTGCAGTATATATCTCAGGAAGCTCTCAACCTTTACTGCTTAAGTAGAAAATCGATGCATTCTTTTGGTCATTGCTGTCTGTGTTGCTCAATATGTGTGATGCCGCCACTAATTAGTTGTGTTCATGTAACTTTCTGAGACCTGGTGAACCTTTGGTGTCGGGGCTCAAAATAAACCCTTGCTCTACAAGTTATGCAAAAGCTGTTTTTTTTTTGCTGTAGCAACAAGGTCTAAAACTCTAAAGCTACCTTTGGATAAATAAGCAAGTAATGACACTTTTCATGTTATCGTATCTAAGCTTTTTTATTCCAAGTAGTTCCATATATCTGCAAAAGCGGCAATGGTCAATTCCGTGAAATTCAACTATATGTTTTGTGCTGACTGTTGAAACATAAAAAACAGAATTTATGAAATAGATGTGCCGACTATCCATTCAAGCAGAATTTATACACGGCTGGCTGGTGAACTGCCTTACATACAGATACATGTGCAAATGTCTTCCTTTCTTGATAAATCAATGTATCTGCCTTGTGCTCTGATTTATGAAATAGATTGTGGTCGCTAAAGCAAGATTTGTGAAATATTGTAAGACCGCATTCTGCAAGAAAATCTGAATGGTTTCCTGTGAAGTGTGTGTATCCGTCCTGATTAATTGTATCTAATGCAGTATGCAATATTGTGTTCCGATTTATTTTTACTTTACATGGTGTGTTATGGAGTGTGATCTTGCCTGTGTGTCCGATGTGTTCTTTTTCTCTATGATGCATCAGTGAAACTGATTGATCTTACTGCCCTTTATTTGTGTGTTCAGTATGGAGTCACTGCCTCACGGCCTCAAACCCAGCTCCTTTTAACCAGGCTGGCTAATTGCCTCATTGGTGGATTTCTTCATGGTTTGAAGCTGAGCACTGAAGCTTACCAAGGAACAACAACAATCTTTCAGTGGCTGGCATAGACACAAACCTAGAAGATCTGAAGATATATGATGTGCTGAACGGCTTCAGGCCTCGTTCGTTTTCGCCGGAACGGCCCGGAACGAGACCCATTCCGGGGGATTGGTCTGGCCTGGTTTGAAGTCAGGCCAGACCTGGAATCGCCGTTCGGTTGGGCCGTGCTGGAACGAAAACGGCCCAGGAACGGGCCTGATGGAGGGGTGGAATGGCAACATACATGGTTCTGTGTTGAAAAAAATCATGGTGTGATCATAGAGTGTGTTATGTTGCTTAGGTGCGTGTGTTGATTTCACTCCCTTTTTTTATTATAGTACCTTATTGCAACATACATGGTTCTGTGTAGTTGCGTTTAGAAAAATCATGGTGTGATCATAGAGTGTATCCTGTTGCTTAGGTGCGTGTGTTGATTTCATTCCCTTTTTTGAACTGCATTATGTCCGTTATTCAGAGAAACATTGCTCGCTTGCCTTGTTTGCAGGCTGGTTCACCTGTGTATATATACAGCTAAGATGTATATATACAGCTGTTGTGTTACTGGTCTGAAAATTCCTAGTTCTATTAACTCAATCTTACTAGGCAGTAGAAATTAGTTTGATTCTTCTCAAATTGCTGGGTTACTACTTACTAGAATGCCTATTCCTCACACATCCAGTCTCAGATATTTCATATGGTTCCAACAACGCAGACTGAAATTTCTTTACACTAAATGCTTGCTTGAGATATAATTTTTGAATCATGGTTTCCTACATGCTATCTTCATAATGCTGCTGGCCTTTTTGTTATTTACTTACTCTGGTTCTGCTTGCTATTTTCTCTGTAATCAACTAATCATGGCATCATAGTGGGATATAGTTTAGAACAAAGTGACTTTCATATCGACATTTTAACTTTGAAATGCTGATTCCAGGATGAAATGGAATTAACTTAAGAAGTTGTGTGACTCTGTTGGCATTTTGAATTTATCTGTTCGTATAATTTCTGTTTCCAGAGGATCTGAGATCGTTTTCTCTCTAGTCAGGGTTGTATACTGTTTGTTATTGCCTTTTTCAGCCGTTGCTTCTCATTTGCCTGTGCATGGTAAGAATTGTGCTGTCCTGTGGAAACTAAAGATAGTCAATTCTGTTGTTAGATAATTTTGCATAGCAAATATAACACAATTAGGCTGGTGTCTGCATATCTGCAGCTGTTGGGAATCATATTCCTGTACCAAACCTCATGAATATGCATATCTGCATATCTGAATATTTGCTTTGTCTCTGTTGGTCTTTCTGTTCTCTTTATTCACAGTAAATGACAATCCTTTTTACTGTTCCTTCCTTGAAAGGAAATATTTTATATCTGAATATTTGTTAGTAGTGCTGTTGCATGAGCTTTGTCTCTGTTGGTCTTTCTGTTATCTTTATTCACAGTAAATGGCAATCCTTTTTCCTGTTCCTTCCTTGAAAGGAAATATTTTAAATCTGAATATTTGTTAGTAGCACTGTTGCATGAGATGATTAGAAGTGATGTGCAGGTCATGTGTTGTTGAATTCCATCAAGTGCTAGTAGTTCTTTAGTATTTCTGAATATTGGTTTCAGTGAGAAAAATGTTTCGAGTGCTAGTAGATCTGTGACCACACATTAACACTGGCCTTGGCCCATACCCAACTGCATGCTGTAACCAAGTGAAAACCCATCAGTAACATGTAATACCAACAAGAGTTTCCTTTTCTTCTTTTTTTTTCAACAAGTGGTGCAGTGAGATTTGACTAGTTTAGTGAGATCTGACTAACTTGCTCATATGGATTGGCTTAATGAAGCTTCTCTGCAGATGTAGTAGTCTCAATCTTGCTTAACTAAAGCAGACAGTTTTCATATAAGGTTGCTTGGTATCTGTTTTTTTTTTTGCCTTTGCTCTTTACCATTTCCTGCATGTTGTGTTTTTTTTTTCACACTGTAATTATTAATATCAATGCTTTCGTAAGATGAGCATGGTAGCATGTCATTTCTAGCTACTAAAGTTCTTGCCAGACCACTCAAGTAGCTCCCAGACTGTCTGGTTCCTTCTTTTTCTCACTGTACATCAGTACTTGGTAGATCTGGGGAACATGAGTCTGGTTCGAAAGGTAGCTAGAAATGAAGGTGGTTTGTATTTACAATATTCTGTGTATCAGGAACTTTTTCAATTTTGTTAATGTAAATCTGAAACCAATTGTAATTTTTTTTCCTATCCTGAAATATAATGAGATGGCACATAAGAGGAGGCCTGGCCCTGTCGTTAGGAGCTATGAGAGTTCCTGAGGCTATCTTTGACCAAATTTGAGGGCTTCGCTCCTGATTAAACTAGCAAGTAACTGTTTTTGCTCCGTCAGAATACTGAAAATTCCACTGCTTAATTGGGTGGTGCAAAGAATGTGGTGATATCTGCTCCGTGGGCAGATGCTCCTTTGTTTGCAGTTGGTGTAAATGAGAAGAGTTACAGCCCCAGCATGGAAGTTGTCTCTAATGTGAGTTGTACCATGAATTGCCAAGGTCTTTTTCCTATTTCCTTAACTCATCTCTCTCTCTCTCTTTTTCCTTGGATATACTTGGAATACTATAAGGATCATAGATATTCCTGTAAGCTGCCTTTGCAGTATCATGTCTCATCACTTGACATGCTTAGATGCCTATCATGTTCTGGTGCTGATCAGAACATCATCCCTATATCTACTGGTGCAACAAAGGTTTTCTCTTCTCAAAGGAAAAGAGAAAAACCTTCTCTTATAAGGGTTTCTTATTTTCTCTTGTCGGTGTGCGAAGGATCACTTGTTGCTATAGCTTGTTCATGAACTATGGTGACGGAGGGTTTAGCTATGCAATTGGTAACAGTGACAGTGAATGCATAAATTTCACGGTATCGATACATTGACCATCAGTTTGTTATCTGTACATCAGTCCACAATATCAGCAATGTTCTACTCCATTTTATTCTTAATTCGTTCAGTGCCCCTTTCTTCCTATGTTCTAATTTGCATTTTGTTTACCATGCAGATTGCCAAGTCTGGTGTCTAAGCAATAGCCGGTGTCAATACTTGCTGTCAAATACGCTTTATGTTATACTGTTTATTTCCCAGTCCCTTTGTTTCCAGACCTAGATTGTTACCTCATTTCACGTTTCTGAATTGCATGGTACCATTGCCTAATGGCTTGCTCCTGTCGACTATTGCTTTGACGATGATTTCTTCTGTTGGTTATTGTCAAGTTTTCTTGCTTGAGTTGAGAAGTCGTTGGCCTGATGTCTTTTGGTTATTGCCTGATTATTGCTTGAGCTGTCTGGTGGGGTGGTTGTTGTGGAACGGCTGGTTTGGCCTTCTCTGTAATCAACTAATCATGGCGTCATGGTGGGATTGAGCTGCATTTAGAAATTTCTTGTGGGTTATTTTGTTACGACAAAGCTTGGCCCTGAAGGCAACAAAGAAAACCCGAGGGAAGCAGGAGGCGAGAAAGGGAAGCAGCCGAAGATGCCGCTGGGAAAGTTCCGGGCACAGGAATATTTGTATGGGTGGATTGAAATCTACTGGAATTAAACCGGAAGAGGATCTAGTGACACATGGATTCACTTGATCCAGGTCTAGGAATCATTCTCGGTAGGAATGGTTCCAAAGGAATCGAACGAGGCCTCAATGTGTTTAATCAGCCTGTGGAGACTGGTGCCTGATTGCAAGTTGATGAAGGCTAAAGCTGGTGGTCGGCGCGCCGTGTATGAGCAGAGTGCACTGATAACTGCTATCATGCACTGGAACCATTGGCTACGAACTCTTAGAATTTCATCAGTGATGCGCGAGAATCTGACGCTAGGATTTACGAAAGTGCTTTTGCCCTGTTGCTTATCTACACCATATGCAGATGCACTCTCTAGACCCTGCATCATATACGATATCCGTGAAACAAGAGAATTAATCTGATGCTATCATATTATTTCGGTTTCATCACATGTGTATCACTATCAGGCAATCAGCTCTGACTAACACGGCCCATTGTGTGGCGGTACTGCTCCAATCGAATGTTCGTGCACCTGTATTTTGGGAGGTGAGGTGGAATGCAAAGGGGCCATAAGTCAAAAAAAAAGATGATTAACAGACATGCAAAACAAGCTACAATGCCAGCAGCGCTACTAATTACATAATTGAGCTCCAAGCAGTCTATCAATTTGATTTCTCACAAGTTAGGCCACCAGCCCACCACAGGCCATGACAAAAGCCAGAAAGTCCCAGTGTCCCTTCATGGGCCAACAAGTGCACAATTAGGCAGTTAGTAAAATTGGGCCCGCTCGACCTAGAGAGTGGCGATGAAGTGGGAGCTCTTCTTTTCCGGGGTCGCAAGCTGTTGGGCTCAAATAGGCAAATAGCTAATAGCTCATCCAACAAGAGGTGGGCCTAAACATACCAGTTGCACAAAACGGAGTAAAAATCATAGGTGTTCTCTCTCACTCTGTATGAGTATTACGCATACCATCGTTTCTCAAAAATTTCTACCATCTCTCTGAGCAATTTTTTATAAAATGTACACTACAAATACAAGTAACAGATTTGGGAACATTTTTCACCAAACATAGTTACTGAGTTGGTTAAACAAACCGTGCTTATTTTTGTTTGTGTCAAAGTTCGCAAGTAACCATGGTTTTGCTTAACGATTCTAAAATACATGAGTAGCTGGTGTTTCAAAAAATCTGCTCAGGATACAAATCACTATATCTTCTTATATAGTGTACACATACTATAATGTACCGGTTGATGCTAAAAGATACAATCTCAACAATACGTATTGTCTCCATCAAATGACCCATATCACCTTCAATTACGTAGCATCAAAACTCCAGTAATATGGAAATCTCCAATCCCCCTAGTGATCAATATAATCAGGTCAATCCAAGAGTGCCACAAACAAAATAGAGTATTTAATTAATGACTTAAATTCATTTATTTTAATTTTTAGGCAACATATATAAGCAGGAGTGTGATGTGATAGTCTCATCTAAATGTTTCTATTGTTCTTTCTTCACTATTTCTATGCCAAATCATTGAAATTGCTAATCAACTTTTGTTGCCTGCTAAATTTAGAAGTATTCATCGTACCACAGCTCGTCTTCTTTTAAGAACTTGTTGGGTTAACCCCTCCATAAAAGGATTGGAGGGTCCTGGGGATCAACAAGGATGAAATCCGTAAGAAATTCAACCCACTAAATCGAACAAGTCCTATCACTTGCCTTTACGCAACACCACTACCTGCCTGACCCCGAATCCACCTTCACCCTCCTAATCCATTGCCAAATGTTAAAAGGGTGCTGCAGAGCCACTACCTTGGTCTACAAAGATACTAGAAATCGTACTCGACATACATATGTGCCTAGAAATGGCCCCACGCACTCCTATGATCCTATCCTTTGATAAAAGAAAAATCCAGGAGTAATTTAAAATCATATATAAAAAACTCTTTGTTTATATTTTCATGACTTATTGGTCTTCTATTTATGTAGAACTATATTCCTCTTTCTGTCCATGTATGCAACTGGCACTTAAATTTTGTTGATAATCATTTCTGGCATAATAATTCAGCTGCTTGCTCTCTCATCACTAATAATTAGTTTCCTTATTTGTTGTAAAGGCATTTTGGTGGTTGATTAGGGGCATTTTGGTAATTAATTAACTAGTTTTCCTCGTCAATACGTTTATGACATTGCTACCTATAGAACCATGGTAGTGTATGACGTTGGAAAGTTACAAGAAGAACCAATCGGTTGTGTTTCTACGCTCCGCGCGTTATCTTCCACCTCTAGTCCGAACCATCTGTTTCGTCTACCTTACGATCCTCTTGCCACTCACCCGCCCCCCTTCATAGCCCGGCGACCTACCTAGTTATGCTTCATGTGCGGCAAGTTATTCCGCCGCCACAACCTTTTTCTTGTTAGCCACTCTATTTCACAATCCCCGGTTGCCGACACCGCTCTTGCCCTCTTGCAGCCCATGGTGCCATAGCCGCCGCCCTCGTCTCTGCCATCCATCTATGGTCTTGCATTCTGGCGACTTCCACAACATCTCTTTAGGACCATGTGACATCATAGAATTCCCTTCATGAAACCCTTACCCTAATTATGGCACTATGGCAGCCGGAAAACAAACAAAAAAAAGAAACAGCTGGCTAGCTTGTTGCTGCAAGAGCATAACGAAAATCACAAATCGGCCACTGGCCGCTGCTTGGTCTTACCTATAGTTGTACAGAAAGCCCGAGCCCGGAGCCCGACAGTCCGCCCTAAAGCCCGTTTTTTTGGCCCGGCCCAAGCCCGGCTTTCTCCGGGCCCGTGCTGGCCCGGCCCGGCCAGCGTGCCCGGGCGTGGGCCGCCACCCCAGCACGTCAGGCGGCCCGGCCCGACACGAAGTAAGAAGGGCGGCCCGTTAAACCTCCAACCCCAGTCTCCACCCTAGCAGCCCAAGCCCAACAAGTATAAGCTAACAGGCCAAGTGGTCAACATCTTCCGACACCGAAGCCCAACAAGAGTATCCTCTCCTCCCGAAGTCCACCAAACTCCCAACGCACGCCTTTCCTCTCCTCCCTCGGCCCGTTTGGACACCTATAGTCTTACCCGGCGGTGATCAACCGCCCTTGTTGCATGCGCACAACCACAACAGGCTCACATTTCCCACCGGCTCAGGCGGACAGGGCAGCCCGCGCTAGCGTCTCAAAAGCACAACACTCCTCGCGTGCCCACTCCTTCAAAACCCAGCCTCCAGCAAAACACCCGTTGCCCTCTCCCCCCTCCTCCGTCCTCCCGCATCCCCACGCGCATCGCGCCGGGCGGCTCCCGAGCCGAGGCGAGAGGGATGGCCCGGCACGCCAAGACGGACTCCGACGTGACGAGCCTGGCGGCGTCCACGCCGCCGCGCTCCCCGCGCGGCCGCCCGGCCTACTACGTCCTCAGCCCCGCCGCCTCCCACCCGGACTTCGTCCACCTGGGCGCCTCCGGCCGCGCCGCCGAGAAGATGTCGCTCGCGGGGTCCACCCCGGCCGAGTCGCCGCTCCACTACCACTTCCACAGCCACCACCACCACCGCCACTCGGGCGCCGTCGCCGGCGTCGGCATCGGCGGCGGCGCGCACCACTCCCGGGAGTCCTCCACGGGGCGGCTCCTCTACTCCGACCGCTCCGTGGGCGATGTCGCCGCCGTGGTGAGCGCCCCCTGGCGCCTGTCTCTTGGAGTCCTCCACGGGGCGGCTCCTCTACTCCGACCGCTCCGTGGGCGATGTCGCCGCCGTGGTGAGCGCCCCCTGGCGCCTGCTCGGGCACGGCAGCGGCGCGGGGAGCGACGACGAGGACGAGGACGTGTCCCTCCACGGCGGCTACCTCGCGTCGCCGCAGTGGCGGTGCTACGCGCTCGGCGCGTTCGCCTTCATCGCCGTGTTCGCCTTCTTCCTGCTCGTGCTCTGGGGCGCCAGCAGGTCCTACAAGCCCCACGTCGTCGTCAAGGTCCGTCCCTCTCCTCTCTCTCTCTCCTCGTACTCGTGACCGTCCGTTCGTCAACAAACAGCAACCATCTGGTTGGCGAGTACAAACAATGCAGTTTCTACATTCAAGTTTCTCGCCTTCGGTAGTTTGGCATCATTCATTATAAAAAAAAAGACGAACTTTAACATCACACAGTCCCTGGTAGCACTGTACCATCTTCAGTTCTTCACTACAAGCCTGAACTACAATCTGTTCTTCCGTCACACACTTACACCTGAGAGAAATCGGCACTCCCAATTCCATGTGCAAAGTACTCACTCGATTCCATTCAACAAAATGCTATGCTAGCACCCCACTCACGCATTTACTGATGGCATTCCGTCCGGCGGACATTGAAACATTTTGGAATTTGGAAAGCGCGTTCGGCCAAGAAAACAGCTGGCCGTAGCCATTAACTCACTCCCCAAGAAAGCACGCAGACATCCTAGCTCGTTGCAATTTACCGCGAAGTGCCGAGGTCACGACCAAATTGCGCGTCGCTTACCTCTCATCACGCCATGTCCGTTTGTGCTTGTGCAGAGCGTGGTGTTCGAGTCGTACCACATCCAGGGCGGGACGGACCGGACGGGCGTGCCGACGAAGATGATGTCGGTGAACGCCACGGTGCGGCTGCGCTTCCGCAACCGCGGCACCTTCTTCAGCCTGCACGTCACCGCCACGCCGTTCCTCCTCTTCTACGGCGACCTCACCGTCGCCTCCGGCGAGGTACGGAACAAGAACAACACCCGTCTGTGGCTGCTGCACCCCCACCTCCATTTCCTGCTTGCTTGCATTGCTTGAATAGTACAGTAATTGCATCATCGTGGGGGCCATCTGAGGCTGCATCCCCATCCATCTCCGTCTCCTGCTTGCTTGAATAGTAGTAATTGCATCATCGTGGGGTCCTGGATTGGATTGGAAGGTGATGTGGGTCGGGTGCGCTGATTAGGCAATGAATCGCCGGTGGTTATTGCTAGTAACGGCAATGCCGCAATGGCCAGCCTTGAATTAGATGGTGCGCGCGCATGTGAGGAGCCAGAGCCTGGAGCTGGCTATATGGTTCGGGTGCAGTGCAGGGCTCATGTGCAGACGAGCAGGTCGAATCAAAAAGGAAGGTTACAAACAGAGAGGTTTCGTCAGTCGATCACGATAGGACTTGGATTGTATGCTTTGAGATGGTAACTATACGAGCCCATGTGATTGGTAAGTTTTGGCTTAGGCCTTGTTTAGATCTAAAATTCCACTCCCAAATTTAGTATGCAAAAAGAATATTCCCCGTCGCATCAAAATGTCATAACATGTATGAAGTACTAAATGTAGATGAAATCAAAAACTAATTACACAGTTTTGTTGTGCTCTGCGAGACGAACATTTTGAGCCTAATTAATCAATTTTTGGACAATTTTTCACAAATACAAACAAAATGCTACAGTGGTGCAATGATTACGAAGTGACATCATACTTCTAAATTCACTCTTCCAATTCTAACATCTAAACAAGGCCTTAGCTTTTGGGTGGGGCAGGCCAGTACATCTTCCCTCTTCATTATCCTGACCCTAATCCCACGGACCGCGGAATTGTTGCTGGTTTGGGCGTCCGGCTTTTCAGCATCCCCATGAGCACTGGGATAAGGCCGAAGGTAGTGGCCCTAGGGCTGGTATATCCTAATCCTATGACCTAGGTAATGGAGAAAGCGAACCTACAGCACGGTTCCCTTCTTTCTTGTCCCTGTTCTGGAGTGTTATCTTATTTTTACAGCAGTTCTAGAGCAGTTTCACATATCTACGCAGTTACCTGTTTGAAAAACTGGCGTCCAATATTTGTCATGTTCGATCAGGAGTGGCGTCCATTGTCAATTGTTGGTTCCTCCATCGAGAGACCAGAGACTCGACCGGCACCCTTGCAGATCGTCAGATGATTTCTGACTTGGGGCGTAGACACGAACTGGTCCATCCTGAGCTTCCGTTGGATTGTAGCATATGAGCGCAAACCGCAAAGTCGCACTCACGTAGACGGGTAGGACAGGCTCTATTCATACTAGCAAATTCACACATCAGACACGAAATGCCTAGAGGGGGGAACTCGTGATTCAGAAGGAACAAATCCGTCACTCAGTTCCTCGCCACAATACAAAAGATCATCATCCTTTTCGATCGGTAGCCTGACAGCTTTCCAAGTAGGGAAAATAGCCACTAGTATGTAAGGATCGATCCTCACTAGAGTACCGTATCAGTATCACTTGTATTAATCTACCATATTCCTACGAGCTGGGCTCATCTGCTTAAGCGCCAGCTGAAACTGGAATGCCGTGATACTCCGCGGGGTAAGCCCCGGACAAAGTGGTCTTATCCGGTGGGTGGCCATGGCGTTCACGTGACCCGAGCGATTTCTCCACCCTGCAGCCCTGTGGCCGGCCTGTGGGGGGAAGGAGAAGGACCGGCCGGTAGGCACTGTGGCGATGAGTGAGTACAGGGAGGGGAGCGAGGGGACGAGACGACCAGCCAATAGTATTTGCTGCAGCCCACCGGTGCAGCATGCATGGTCCGTGCGGCAGGAGCCCCCTGCGCCGCACTGCCACGCTCTCCTGGCATTGGCGAATGGCCCCGGCGTGGTGAGACGTCGCTGTGCAGGCCTGTGTGCCCCCGCGCCTGCCTTTGGGCGCCAAAAAGAGGACGCGCCTTTACTGCCTTCCCTGGGTTTCAGACATCACTGCTTTTTACCCGTAGTACGACGCCTTTTGCGACTCTCTCTACTCCTGCTGCTGCTTGGGAGAATCCTATGGTGGGCACTGGGCGGGATGATGGCCCCCAGCGTGCAGCGAGCCAGCGCCATCATGGTCATGGCTTTTTACCCTCTTGCATTTGAGTTACTCTTCATGGTCCAGTGCATTTTTTTTAAAAAAAAAGTTGGTCCAGTGCATTTTAGCGGCTTTGCATCACACGGTCAAACATGTCCAGGTCACCGTCGCTACGAGGTTTTTTTTTACCACTACAGTTCTGTATCATCTTAAGGCCCAAGTCAATGTGGCAGCAGAGCTGACGTGTTCTCCTGTCCTATGCAGCTGAAGGAGTTCTACCAGCCGCGGAAGAGCGGGCGGGTGGTGACGGTGTCCGTGGTGGGGAAGCAGGTGCCGCTCTACGGCGCGGGGGTGAGCCTGCACAGCAAGCCCAACAACGGCCGGCTCGCCCCGGCCGTGGTGCCCGTCAGGCTCGCCTTCGTGCTCCGCGTGCGCGCCCACATCCTGGGCCTCCTCGTCAAGTCCAAGTTCTACCGCCGCGTCCACTGCGGCCTCGACATCCGCGAGGCCCACCTCGGCAGGCCCGTACGCGGCGTCGCCGCCGACTGCGACTACCACGACGGGAGGTGACGGCCGCCGTTGATGGCCTGCCGGGTATATCAAGCAAGTATTGGTATTGGCGCAGGGTCTCAAGTCTCTGAACTGTGGCCTGTGTGGTGTGTGAACTGGTGACTGATTGGCTGTGTAGTGTAGGCTTGTTGGGTTGGTAACAAGAAATAGAACCGTTTCTGATGTGGTGATGGTGAAATCGGCAGATTGTGGGTGGCAGGTTGACTGTCTGTTTTTATGGATTTCGTTTGACGGAGCTATGAATTTGAAGCGAGAAAAACGCTAGCACTCCCTGGTGCTGCAGCCGAAGGATGTAGTTCGGCAGCATACAGATTTCAACACGGCCGATCCGGCAGCGAGAACGTACTCTTTTTTTTATTTTTGAGATTGAGGCTGTGTTTAGTTCCCCATTCCATCACTAAAATTCTCAAAATTCTCTCTCCAAACATCACTATCCACCTATCACATTAAATCTCTCTCCTCATGCATGGAACACTAAACGTGCGTAAATAAAAAAACTAATTACATGGTTTTGATGTACACGACGAGACGAATCTTTTGAGCCTAGTTAGGCCATGATAGAACAATGTTTACCACAAACAAACGAGAGCCTAGTTAGGTCATGATAGAATAATGTTTACCACAAACAAACGAGAGCCTAGTTAGGTCATGATAGAACAATGTTTACCACAAACAAACGAAAAATGCTACAGTACGCTACAGTGTACGATATGGCATTTTTCCAAACTTTCTCCAACACTTTTTTGGAACTAAACACCGCCTGAGATGAGAATTAGCGAGAACGTACTCGAACCAGGAGAACTCGACTGCTCGCCTCTTCTTGGAGCCCATAAATCTAGGCTGAATCTCTAGGCCCAACAATATCAGGCCGTGAACATAGAGGAGAAAAGGCCCAATATGGCAGCTCTGGGATGCCTTAGCTAGTTAGCTGGTCGAGTTCTCCCGATAGGATTTGGGATAAGTCGGTTGTTGTTTAGTCCCACATTGGTTGGGTTAGCAAAGCCGCGTCTCTAGGGACCTATAAAACCAGGCCCTGGGCGAGCGTTTGAACTCATCTTTGCGCTTGGGGCAATGACGCAGCTAGTGAGGTCATACCGAGGCGCGTCAATTGCTGGTTGAAAACTATTTCCAAACCCCCTCTGTGGCCTTCCAGGCCATAGAGAATTTCTGGAAGGGCTCCCTCTAACCAGGGTAAAGCCCTACAGTTCTAATCAAAATTTTCTGCTAGTAATTGATATGAGGACTCTTGTAATTTGCCTTGCCACTAGCAGCAAATTTACAAGACTGAATTGAATTCGCTCGATGATATGGCAGTTGTAACATTACGTAAAGTTTCAGTGAAGGATTCTGGAAACATAAAGCATGTTTCTTCAGCGGTTTCATGTTTCAGTTGTTACATAAAAAATCAGCATGTTTCTGGAACCATACAAACCTGAATTGCCTAGTTGGATTGGATAATTCCTTTTCTAGAATAATGTTTACCACAAACAAACGAGAGCCTAGTTAGGTCATGATAGAATAATGTTTACCACAAACAAACGAGAGCCTAGTTAGGTCATGATAGAATAATGTTTACCACAAACAAACGAGAGCCTAGTTAGGTCATGATAGAATAATGTTTACCACAAACAAACGAGAGCCTAGTTAGGTCATGATAGAATAATGTTTACCACAAACAAACGAGAGCCTAGTTAGGTCATGATAGAATAATGTTTACCACAAACAAACGAGAGCCTAGTTAGGTCATGATAGAATAATGTTTACCACAAACAAACGAGAGCCTAGTTAGGTCATGATAGAATAATGTTTACCACAAACAAACGAGAGCCTAGTTAGGTCATGATAGAATAATGTTTACCACAAACAAACGAGAGCCTAGTTAGGTCATGATAGAATAATGTTTACCACAAACAAACGAGAGCCTAGTTAGGTCATGATAGAATAATGTTTACCACAAACAAACGAGAGCCTAGTTAGGTCATGATAGAATAATGTTTACCACAAACAAACGAGAGCCTAGTTAGGTCATGATAGAATAATGTTTACCACAAACAAACGAGAGCCTAGTTAGGTCATGATAGAATAATGTTTACCACAAACAAACGAGAGCCTAGTTAGGTCATGATAGAATAATGTTTACCACAAACAAACGAGAGCCTAGTTAGGTCATGATAGAATAATGTTTACCACAAACAAACGAGAGCCTAGTTAGGTCATGATAGAATAATGTTTACCACAAACAAACGAGAGCCTAGTTAGGTCATGATAGAATAATGTTTACCACAAACAAACGAGAGCCTAGTTAGGTCATGATAGAATAATGTTTACCACAAACAAACGAGAGCCTAGTTAGGTCATGATAGAATAATGTTTACCACAAACAAACGAGAGCCTAGTTAGGTCATGATAGAATAATGTTTACCACAAACAAACGAGAGCCTAGTTAGGTCATGATAGAATAATGTTTACCACAAACAAACGAGAGCCTAGTTAGGTCATGATAGAATAATGTTTACCACAAACAAACGAGAGCCTAGTTAGGTCATGATAGAATAATGTTTACCACAAACAAACGAGAGCCTAGTTAGGTCATGATAGAATAATGTTTACCACAAACAAACGAGAGCCTAGTTAGGTCATGATAGAATAATGTTTACCACAAACAAACGAGAGCCTAGTTAGGTCATGATAGAATAATGTTTACCACAAACAAACGAGAGCCTAGTTAGGTCATGATAGAATAATGTTTACCACAAACAAACGAGAGCCTAGTTAGGTCATGATAGAATAATGTTTACCACAAACAAACGAGAGCCTAGTTAGGTCATGATAGAATAATGTTTACCACAAACAAACGAGAGCCTAGTTAGGTCATGATAGAATAATGTTTACCACAAACAAACGAGAGCCTAGTTAGGTCATGATAGAATAATGTTTACCACAAACAAACGAGAGCCTAGTTAGGTCATGATAGAATAATGTTTACCACAAACAAACGAGAGCCTAGTTAGGTCATGATAGAATAATGTTTACCACAAACAAACGAGAGCCTAGTTAGGTCATGATAGAATAATGTTTACCACAAACAAACGAGAGCCTAGTTAGGTCATGATAGAATAATGTTTACCACAAACAAACGAGAGCCTAGTTAGGTCATGATAGAATAATGTTTACCACAAACAAACGAGAGCCTAGTTAGGTCATGATAGAATAATGTTTACCACAAACAAACGAGAGCCTAGTTAGGTCATGATAGAATAATGTTTACCACAAACAAACGAGAGCCTAGTTAGGTCATGATAGAATAATGTTTACCACAAACAAACGAGAGCCTAGTTAGGTCATGATAGAATAATGTTTACCACAAACAAACGAGAGCCTAGTTAGGTCATGATAGAATAATGTTTACCACAAACAAACGAGAGCCTAGTTAGGTCATGATAGAATAATGTTTACCACAAACAAACGAGAGCCTAGTTAGGTCATGATAGAATAATGTTTACCACAAACAAACGAGAGCCTAGTTAGGTCATGATAGAATAATGTTTACCACAAACAAACGAGAGCCTAGTTAGGTCATGATAGAATAATGTTTACCACAAACAAACGAGAGCCTAGTTAGGTCATGATAGAATAATGTTTACCACAAACAAACGAGAGCCTAGTTAGGTCATGATAGAATAATGTTTACCACAAACAAACGAGAGCCTAGTTAGGTCATGATAGAATAATGTTTACCACAAACAAACGAGAGCCTAGTTAGGTCATGATAGAATAATGTTTACCACAAACAAACGAGAGCCTAGTTAGGTCATGATAGAATAATGTTTACCACAAACAAACGAGAGCCTAGTTAGGTCATGATAGAATAATGTTTACCACAAACAAACGAGAGCCTAGTTAGGTCATGATAGAATAATGTTTACCACAAACAAACGAGAGCCTAGTTAGGTCATGATAGAATAATGTTTACCACAAACAAACGAGAGCCTAGTTAGGTCATGATAGAATAATGTTTACCACAAACAAACGAGAGCCTAGTTAGGTCATGATAGAATAATGTTTACCACAAACAAACGAGAGCCTAGTTAGGTCATGATAGAATAATGTTTACCACAAACAAACGAGAGCCTAGTTAGGTCATGATAGAATAATGTTTACCACAAACAAACGAGAGCCTAGTTAGGTCATGATAGAATAATGTTTACCACAAACAAACGAGAGCCTAGTTAGGTCATGATAGAATAATGTTTACCACAAACAAACGAGAGCCTAGTTAGGTCATGATAGAATAATGTTTACCACAAACAAACGAGAGCCTAGTTAGGTCATGATAGAATAATGTTTACCACAAACAAACGAGAGCCTAGTTAGGTCATGATAGAATAATGTTTACCACAAACAAACGAGAGCCTAGTTAGGTCATGATAGAATAATGTTTACCACAAACAAACGAGAGCCTAGTTAGGTCATGATAGAATAATGTTTACCACAAACAAACGAGAGCCTAGTTAGGTCATGATAGAATAATGTTTACCACAAACAAACGAGAGCCTAGTTAGGTCATGATAGAACAATGTTTACCACAAACAAACGAAAAATGCTACAGTACGCTACAGTGTACGATATGGCATTTTTCCAAACTTTCTCCAACACTTTTTTGGAACTAAACACCGCCTGAGATGAGAATTAGCGAGAACGTACTCGAACCAGGAGAACTCGACTGCTCGCCTCTTCTTGGAGCCCATAAATCTAGGCTGAATCTCTAGGCCCAACAATATCAGGCCGTGAACATAGAGGAGAAAAGGCCCAATATGGCAGCTCTGGGATGCCTTAGCTAGTTAGCTGGTCGAGTTCTCCCGATAGGATTTGGGATAAGTCGGTTGTTGTTTAGTCCCACATTGGTTGGGTTAGCAAAGCCGCGTCTCTAGGGACCTATAAAACCAGGCCCTGGGCGAGCGTTTGAACTCATCTTTGCGCTTGGGGCAATGACGCAGCTAGTGAGGTCATACCGAGGCGCGTCAATTGCTGGTTGAAAACTATTTCCAAACCCCCTCTGTGGCCTTCCAGGCCATAGAGAATTTCTGGAAGGGCTCCCTCTAACCAGGGTAAAGCCCTACAGTTCTAATCAAAATTTTCTGCTAGTAATTGATATGAGGACTCTTGTAATTTGCCTTGCCACTAGCAGCAAATTTACAAGACTGAATTGAATTCGCTCGATGATATGGCAGTTGTAACATTACGTAAAGTTTCAGTGAAGGATTCTGGAAACATAAAGCATGTTTCTTCAGCGGTTTCATGTTTCAGTTGTTACATAAAAAATCAGCATGTTTCTGGAACCATACAAACCTGAATTGCCTAGTTGGATTGGATAATTCCTTTTCTTTTCTGGAACCATACAAAATAAAAAACCTTTTCTTCTCCAGCGGTTTCAGGTTACGCTTCTGTCCTCCTATCCTTTTCTGTCTATGTACATGGACAGAATAAAAAACCAGTAGGTGACACTATACTATGTCATGCTTGCTCATGCTGAATGATGATCTTCCTGCACGTACTAGATTGAGCCCCACGCATCCTCAAACTGATAATAAACGAAATGAGCTGCAAAATATATGAAGCCGTTAGTACTACATGTCAAATTTGCACCGAGCAATATTCTGAAATGTTTCCAGAATTCCAGTGAAGACTTACGGTGCAAAAGCCAGCACACAAAATACTGAAACCTTTGAAGTTGAAGGGCTCTGTTTCAGAAAGGAACCATGCTGGCACAAGAAAGTGAGATGAGACTTTCGTGTCAGCTATAACTCCCTAAATCAATACTTGTTTTGATTACATAATACTCCGTATATGCTTACCAGTTAAGGGAGTAAAAATAAGGGGGCCTAAAATGCTGGCAAAAGAACTAATCCCAGATATACATCCTTGAGCAATTCCCTAGAATACAGACCACAACATAGGTTTTGTAAGCAAAAACTAGCAGTGCCAATTGTCAGGTAATAGAAATATACAAAGTTCGCTTCAATCATAAATCAAATTACCTGCTCA
Source organism: Echinochloa crus-galli (assembly GCA_900205405.1). NCBI lineage: Eukaryota > Viridiplantae > Streptophyta > Magnoliopsida > Poales > Poaceae > Echinochloa > Echinochloa crus-galli. Next base: position 640,114 of record OAMR01000218.1, on the reverse strand, counting down.
TTTGATCCGACATTTTTTGATACATTGGTTCTTATCTACAGAAGATGGAATGATCATCAAGATTGGTTGGGATCTCACACAAGGTAAATTGGTAAGAAGGAATGATCAGCTAAAAGTGGCTTACACATGGGTGAACAAAAGCACTCAAAATGACAAATGCTGCAGCAAAATAGGGTACCTGAAAGATGATTCAGAATAGTTCAGGAAGAGGTGAGTTGAGATGCTCAACAGATGATTGGCGTTAGTTATAGTATTAACACTTGGAACTTGGAACACGGTGCTGAACTACAAAGACAGCTTATTTTCCTTTTGGGTGTCCTAGGGACAGGAATATCAACTAAATTGTCACCATGTAAAGAAATTGTCAAGTGCAGAGAAAGTACCCAGTATGACCATGCGATACCATACAAGATAACCTGCAACATTTGATGATTTATTTAGCAAAAAAATCGTAGAAATATGTTGATTAAGGATAAAATAATGGTCTTGGTGAAAAGCTGTTACATGAGTGCATCCTCCTAGCAGCCCGATAATAAGTAGTATCTCTTCACCCAGAATTGGAACCAAGATAGGCATTACGGTTAGCTGCAAAGATGATTTTAAGTCTGAGAAAAGACAATTAAACCTCAAGGAATGAATGGATACAGTGTAATTCAAGGTTGCAACTCTCTGATAAAAAAAGGCTACGATTCGATAAGCACATTACAGTTCTTTTATTATGGTTTTGGTACCTGTGACAGCATTCCAGCAGCACCGACAATAAGAAGTAGATTAGCAAACTCATCTTTGCTGTAACCAAATTGTGCCTTGAGGTAGTACTGCACATGATTCGACCATTGATAAGCATACAGCGTATGAAAACACATATACCAGTGGATGTAACTGATCAAAATATATATAATTCAAACGTGTCGATAAACTCCTGCAAACACAGGACAGAAACTCGTATTCCAGATGTCTATTGGATGATGTAACTTCTCCAAGATTAATAAACTACAAATACTATAAATGGTATCCGTTGAAATCCATATCAAATTGGAAGAAGAAAAAAAGTACCAGCAATGCAGTCTGAAGCCCATGTTCACCTAGACTGTAAAAGAAAGTGATGGTCGCCGCCCCTGACATGGCCAAACTACGGAAACCAGTAAACCACCCGTCAGAAAATTACTCAGAAACTCCAGGTTAATTTGTAAAGAAATTTCTCAACCAGAACGATTCTGAGAAGAGCTCCGTTCACAGTTCACACACACAAAAAGCTGCTATACAGCGAGAGATTTCCACCTGCTAGTGAGAAGCGCGGACATGTCGGAAAGAGACGGCAGCCCTCCCTTCTGCGGCGGAAGCCTCGGCGATACCTCATCGTCAGAGGACGAAGCGGAAGAGGAGCAGGACGAATCCTGGAGGAGAGGATCGCAGGCTTCATCACCGCAGGAGGCGCCACCAGAGTCGGGGAGGAAGGCCCTGAGGTAGAGCGCCGCGGCCACAGCGACGGCGGCGGCGACCTGGAAGGTGGAAGAAGTCTTGAGGAAGCGCGCGGTCAGGGTCCCCGACACGAACCCGGCCGCCGAAACGCCGGAGAGGAGACCGAACGCCGCCGCGCGACGCCGGGGGCCCACGTGGTCCGCCTGCGTCCACACACACACTTGACGGTCAAGGACTCGCGGTTGGTGGGGCCGCCCACTTCTGTTTCACTGGCATGTGGGCTCTGTTGCAGCAATTTCAGTCTCCCGCTTGTTTTCAATTGAGTTTTCTTCGTTTCTTTTGCTTCCCATGCTAGCGCCCGGTCGTCCGACGGGGAAAAAAAAAATTGGATGGTACTGTAGCAGAAAAAAATCCCGCCGTAACATGGGTATGATGTTGCATGCAACATGTAAAATTTTTTGCAACATACAAAAATAATATATGCAACATCATAGAACAATATCTGAAACAAAGAAAGCCACCGGTTGCAACATTGGGGACTCCTACAGCGGTGGTGGCGTCGACAACGCGCGGAGGTGCGGTGGTGGCGTCGACAACGCGCGGAGGTGCGGTGGTGGCGTCGACAACGCGCGGAGGTGCGGTGGTGGCGTCGACAACGCGCGGAGGTGCGGTGGTGGCGTCGACAACGCGCGGAGGTGCGGTGGTGGCGTCGACAACGCGCGGAGGTGCGGTGGTGGCGTCGACGACGCGCGGAGGTGACGACGGCGACGGCAACGACGGGCAGAGGCTGCAGCAACGACGTGAAGGCGTGAGGACGAGGGGGTGGCGGCCGCGGCGTGCGGAGGGACGGAGCGGTGGTGGCGGCAGTTGCGAGGAGGAAGCGGCGGCGACGGCTCGTGAGCGGAAGCGAGGAGGAAGATGCGGGATTCGTTTTTTTATTTTTTGGAATGGCCACGCGCCGTGCGGAGTAGTTATCGGGGGAATTTTTTTAATAGCGACGCGGAATGGGGCCCGAGGCGTCCGATGCGTCGGACGACTGGTAAGGAGCATTACCGTAATTGTTTTGTTACCTTTATTTTTCAAAGTGTTTCACTTTCTTGTCTCTAGGCGGGAAATGAGTATACTTTGCTACGTGATTTCTGCGGTTGCAGTTCGTAGTTTTTACCACGTAGGCGAGGCAGAGGCAATGCATGGTGCCCCCGCAGAAGATCCCGGCCACGATGTTCGCCACGTAGTACACGTAGAAGTACGCCTCCGAGCGGTTGCACGCCAAAATAACTGCCAAAACAGAGGCGATCCATTCCCAAATCTTAGCAAAGGCGCCGCATGATTTTCGTCAGAAAAGGCAAGGCGAGATCATGCAGCAAGAGCTCCACTTACACAGCGGCAGGATGGCCAGGGTCACCGGCAGCGTCATCAGCGCCTTCCTCCCGTACCTGTCCGACAGGTTCCCGACGACCGGGGTCACCACGAGCGCCCCCAGCCCGGTGACCTGCGCCACGGATCCGGGAATTTTTAGTTGATGGAACTGAGGCAAATGGCGGTGAAACAAGGGGATTGCTCAGTTTGCTCGCTCACAGCGTTCTGGAAGCCGCTGAGGTAGATGGCGACGGAGCACTCGTCGCGGCCGGGGCAGACGGCCTCCATGGTGACGTCGGTGATCGCCGGGATCACCATGAAGGAGGAGAAGTAGAACAGGAAGGACACCACGAACAGGTGGCCCAGCCCCGCGAAGTCCTTCATGGTGTTTGCTTGCGCAGAGCGCCGTGAAACTTCTCCACGAACTGATGAGGGAAATAAACAAAACCCGCATGCGTTTATGTCACTCTGCTCCGGTC
>OAMR01000218.1:560662-636439 GCA_900205405.1 Echinochloa crus-galli | reverse complement strand
GACCGGAGCAGAGTGACATAAACGCATGCGGGTTTTGTTTATTTCCCTCATCAGTTCGTGGAGAAGTTTCACGGCGCTCTGCGCAAGCAAACACCATGAAGGACTTCGCGGGGCTGGGCCACCTGTTCGTGGTGTCCTTCCTGTTCTACTTCTCCTCCTTCATGGTGATCCCGGCGATCACCGACGTCACCATGGAGGCCGTCTGCCCCGGCCGCGACGAGTGCTCCGTCGCCATCTACCTCAGCGGCTTCCAGAACGCTGTGAGCGAGCAAACTGAGCAATCCCCTTGTTTCACCGCCATTTGCCTCAGTTCCATCAACTAAAAATTCCCGGATCCGTGGCGCAGGTCACCGGGCTGGGGGCGCTCGTGGTGACCCCGGTCGTCGGGAACCTGTCGGACAGGTACGGGAGGAAGGCGCTGATGACGCTGCCGGTGACCCTGGCCATCCTGCCGCTGTGTAAGTGGAGCTCTTGCTGCATGATCTCGCCTTGCCTTTTCTGACGAAAATCATGCGGCGCCTTTGCTAAGATTTGGGAATGGATCAGTTTGCTCGCTCACAGCGTTCTGGAAGCCGCTGAGGTAGATGGCGACGGAGCACTCGTCGCGGCCGGGGCAGACGGCCTCCATGGTGACGTCGGTGATCGCCGGGATCACCATGAAGGAGGAGAAGTAGAACAGGAAGGACACCACGAACAGGTGGCCCAGCCCCGCGAAGTCCTTCATGGTGTTAGCGCGCAAAAGCGCTGTGGAACTTCTCCACCAACTGAGGAGGAGATTAACAAAACCGCATGCGTTTGTGTCACGTACTCTGCTCCGGTCGGTCTCTTATACCCCGTCAGGCCGCTACAACAGACGCCACGCTGCGACAACAAAGTCAAGCGAGTGCAATGCGTCCAAGTAAAGCCACACGGAGCTCACATCAACACTTAACCCTTGCTTAGGGAGTTGGCCTCTTGTCCTGATCCCATCATCACCGCATCAGTAAAAAGAAAAGGGTGACATCGACGGCCGCCGAGATCGAGCTCGCGCGCACCGTGCGTGCCCGAACGGGGCAGGCAAAGCCCTCGTAACCGCGCGCGCTGTTTGTTACGGCGCTTGCCATTGCCAATGCCACCCAAGTCTCCCCTCGCGCCGTTCGCGTGTCGCCGGCCGCCGCGATGGCGACGCAACGCGAGGCGACGAGCGGGGGAAGCTCCGGGCTTCCAGTGGGAGCTCTTTTACGGTACCTAATACCACTCTTAGGTGGTATATGGTAATTTAGTAATTACGACTATCCATCGCCGGTCGTCGTACAGAGACAAGAGATAGACGTCGGAAAAATGAGGAATAGAGGGAAATGCATAAGATTAAGATGGAAATGAAACTGCAGGTCACGGTAAATTTGAATGATCGAATGAAAAAATTACTTAATTACATTAATTACAATGATGCCATTTACATTTCTTCCAATAATACCCTTATACTACCTATAACGTGACCCAGTGGTATACTACATATACCACTGGTTCACGTTATAATGGTATATAATTTTTCTCAACTAATCAGAAATTTATATACTATTCATTTTTAACCAGTAATATTGGGTAACCTCTCCAGTGGCTTGTACGCATGGGCCATCGACAGGGGCAGTGCGCTTTGGAGTGCACTCCACCCCACTCCACGGGATGATTGGGCCCCGGTGACTTGCTGCCCCCGGATTCCTGACGGGAACGGAAGGACGCGGTGGCGCGGCCGGATCAGGCTCACCGGCTGGAGACCTTTGGTCTTGCTTTCGGGGAAAGGATGACGAGCCCCGGTGATTGGCTTGGCATGTCTCGGCGGTTGCGCTCGAGCCGAGCTAGTTTTGCAGCGGTTGCTTGCTCTAGGGGGAAGCCGCGCGCTTCCGGTTTGTTGCCGATCTGCTCCGGGAAGAGCTTGGTGTCGCGTCACGTGGAGAGGAGCGCGGTCGTTTCGCTTGCTATTATTACGAGTGGGCTGGGATTTCCGTTGGATCTTCTTCATGATTTGCATGGAATCTGGATGTTTCGTGCACCGAGAGGAGAATGGCCAAGTCGGGGACTTCTCTGCACGTACTCTTGCCAGCATGAGTACACGGCTACACATGTAAATATACCTAGACATGCTCGGAATTTTCATGCTGTAACATATCATGCTGAAAAAAGAACTGAATCAGTAAGTTTCGCGGTAAGATCATCTGTGCCCTTTTTTCCGTTTGATTGAGGTGATATAATTCATGAAACAAAAACGCAGACTGGGCCTTCCCTCTCTAATGGGCCTCGACGGGGAAGTAGCCCAATCGGATGGACGACATTTAAGTGGATCGGAGTCAATTCTCAAAAAAACAAAAGTGGTTCGGAGTCAAAAGGCCCGGGCCTCAGCGTCCATAACAAAAATGTGACAGCCCAACGTCCTAATGGCTTCGTCTACCGAAAACTTGAAATATGACTCACGGCTTCCATTCCGGGCCTGAAGATGCATTCTAAAATTCTAATAATAATATACGATTATATTCTTCTTCTTTCTAAGGAAATGTTTTTTCTACTAACTTCTTCCGTTGAAATCAATGAAAGTTACGTGTCAAATGCTAAGGGTAGCCAGCCTGTCCCCTGTATGAACAAACGATGTTTAGTCCTCCGTCGAACTGCTTGACTACCAGATGTACTAGTACTAGTACTAGTATATCCTAAATCTGCAAGCTAGCCGTCAACACTGATCATTATCCCAGGGCGCCCAGCCCACCCCTGTTCCTCGTATTTTAAGAGCAGCAGCATCGTCCGCCAGTCGACTGCACACATTATCCAGCGGCAAAATATCAATAGTCCCCCACGACTGAACATATTCGTCGGAGAGGAATACGAAATGAAATTAAACGAAAACGCGCTGTTGTACTTGTAGTACAGCTCATGTAGCTCTAGCCGGCCACCGGCCTGTAACTGATGATTCTTCCCCTGCGCTGATGGGTCACCATGCCGCTCACCGGCCAGTATCCATCAGCCTGAGAAGCAAATATCTTGACCGAGTGGTGAACACAGTAGCCGGCAATAATCCTATGGCCGGGAAGAAGTCGGTATGGTACCGGCCGGCCCCGGTGTCTACAGTTCTCCTCGTTCTTGGCTGTGCTGGGTTTCCTCTTTCAAGTCGTTCAACGTACGTGAGGGGCCTCCCGTCCGTTCCGATCCACCGATCACCGAGAGCAATTGTAAAAGGGAGACCACGTTAACTCTCGCCTAATGGAGTACTGTACGTACACGCACGTACCATCTCGTACGACAACAACGGCCCACGCCGGTAGCCAGCTAGCAGAAATTGAACCCAAGCAGTAGTTTCTTCCGTTAAAAAATAAAACTAAGTAGTCGCATTCATTAACGCCAATCTCTGCCACATGCACGCCCCGTGTATACACACATGCAACGACGCCGGCAAACGGCAGGGTGCAGAGGCGTGCGTGCGTGCGTGCTGTCGTCGGAATTAACAACACCGGGCTTGAGGCTCGATCTCTAGCGTTTGTGGCCTCTCTGTTTGTTGATCGATCGTTTCGATCAGCTCGGCTCTTCGCAGCAGACAAACCCACACAGCATTAATTACCCTCACTCGTACGTGTCGTACGTACGAGACAAAATAAAGCATGGCAATATCATACTGTATCTACTGCACGTACCATACCATGGCATCTACGCACGACGTTCAGATCTGTACATACACATCAAACAACCATCTCTCTGAAGACCTCAAAAAAAAAGAGCTCTGGTAATAATAACACAAAAGCTACATACGCCTCTGTTGGGCGCATCATCTCCAGAGCTAGCGCTTCTTCTTGCTCGTCAGGAGATGGCACATGAGTCCACTTGTAAAGTTAGCTGACGGGAGAAATCCAGATCAGGCCTGCGGGGACGCATTCAGTGGCGGCGTGGCGCTAGTCCTCATCGGAAATTCCCCACCGGCATGTGACGCGGCGGGGCCCGCCCATGCATCCTAGGGTTTGACACGCTGCAAGTACTCCCCATTTCCATCTGTAATCGCCAGTATTTAAACAACCGAACCCTAACTAACCCCGTGGAAGAAAATGGGAGAAAGATTCCACCTGTGCCGTCCCTTTCCGATCTTTACGATGGACAGACGCCTCTGAGCTGTCTCACTCGTAAACCCCTCTATATAAAAACCCTAGCCTGAGACCCGCACAGGTGTTATATATTCCTTCGTTGTTCGCTAGCTACTGGCGTTACAACAGCAATATCGATTCGAGATCGAGTAGAAAGGAGAGCTTAATTAGCTGAGCAGAAGCCAAGAGCGAGAGGCATTTGATCAGATCATCATCAGATTGCTAGCTTGGATCCATGGAGCTGGAGGCTGCCGTGCCGGTGCCGAGCAGGAGGGACGGCCGGAAGCTGGCGAGGTGCCCGCGGCTGCAGCTGGACACCAAGACGGTATCGGCCATCGAGCAGTCCACGGGGGAGAGCGTCGCCGACGCCGCCGCTCCGGCCGCCGAGCAGGGCGGCGCGGGCGGGATGCGCGTCAAGATCGTGCTCAGCAAGCAGCAGCTCAAGCAGGTGGCGGCGGCCGTCGCCGGGGGCGGCGGCGGATTCGCTCTGCCGCCGGCGCTGGAGCAGCTCGTCAGCGTGCTCAAGCGGCAGCACGCCAAGAAGCAGGCGGCGGCCGACGTGGCGGCGGCAGTCGCGAGGCGCCGGGGCCGGTGGTCGCCGGCGCTGCAGAGCATCCCGGAGGAATGCTTTTAGCTAGGCGTGTGTCTTCTTTACGTGCAGTACCTATTTGCCTGTATAGCTTTTCTCCTGATCTTCCTCTTATTCTTCCTCTGGATTGCAACCAGCCTATTTGATTGGGCCAAAAATGATCGAGCGCCCAGTGGTTGCATCCCAAATTTGAAATGTCACATATTTTAATCTGGCATTTGGATCCATCGATCCAAAAAACAATTTTTGCTCTGTTTCCGAGAGATCGGTGTACATATCTGGATTCAATCGATCAATAAAAGGACAACGAACCAGAGCAGCGTGTCAAGTTCCTTTCTTCGCCGTCGAGTTGGTGTCCTGCTCCATGTGTGTGTCAGACTGTCAGTGATCTAGCAGATGCTAGCGCTGGTGCAGCGAGATGCCGAGATGCATGAGAAGTGTCCAAATGGGAGCCAGCTCGGCCACTTACAAGATATTATTCCTCTTAAGTAGTACGGCAAGATCTACACGAGAGGTTTACAGTTGTGCACGACCAAAGGCGAGCAAATAGTACAACACCATGGCCTACTGGATGGCCTGTGATGTGTAATCAGCCTCGGTGCAGATCACTGGAACAATCGATCGAATGACAGCTAGTTCTCGTTTTGTTGCACAGAGCCAGAGCCAGCATCCTGACGCTGCTGCCGATCGCGCGCCCGGGGATGTCGGCCAGGTTTTCTCTCGCAACAACGACGGAGCACGGGCGAGACAGGGTTAACTAACTGTGAAGCGCTGCACATCCACACAGCAGGGCCCTGTAAGAAGAGAAACGAAGGACCGGCAGATCGTCCGTCATAGGCTTCACAAGCAGTGGAAACTTTTCGAAGCACAGCCTGAGCCTGGTTCCTGCCGGGCGTGCGTTAAGCGGTCCTATGTAGGAAAAACTTTCCCATTTACTCGTCACCAATAACACCCGGATGAATTGTTTTCACAGTACCGGGCCGTGCTGATTCTCAAACCAGCCACTCCATTTTCTTCGCGCCATGAAGCAGAGCTCTAGTCTCTAGATGCGGCCATGGCGCCACATTGCCTTACAGATGCAGTTACGCTGAAATTGGCAAGGCTGACGTCCGTGTACGTACCACAACAATATCACTAGCATCCAGCTCCACGCCTACGTACGTGGAGTGGGTGATGCCAAAATACGTATTGCATCACGCCAACGCCATGACTCATTCACCAACCAACCGCATACAGGAATATACGTATCGCATCACACACCGTGACTCATTCATGGCTCGTATACAGAAATACTAGAATACACTACTAGTAGAACCTTAGTCTTGGTATTTTCTTATATATACACATGTATAACAAAGCGTACCAGAATTCAGCTAGTACTCATCATCATATCACCTACCTGACCGCCGCCTATTCGATAAAAGGAGAGCAGCGTGTCAAGTTCCTTCCTTCGCCGTCGAGTTGGTGTCCTGCTCCATGCGTGTGTCAGACTGTCAGTGGTCTAGCAGATGCTAGCGCTGCTGCAGCGAGATGCCGAGATGCATGAGAAGTGTCCAAATGGGAGCCAGCTCGGCCACTTACAAGATATTATTCCTCTTAAGTAGTACGGCAAGATCTACACGAGAGGTTTACAGTTGTGCACGACCAAAGGCGAGCAAATAGTACAACACCATGGCCTACTGGATGGCCTGTGATGTGTAATCAGCCTCGGTGCAGATCACTGGAACAATCGATCGAATGACAGCTAGTTCTCGTTTTGTTGCACAGAGCCAGAGCCAGCATCCTGACGCTGCTGCCGATCGCGCGCCCGGGGATGTCGGCCAGGTTTTCTCTCGCAACAACGACGGAGCACGGGCGAGACAGGGTTAACTAACTGTGAAGCGCTGCACATCCACACAGCAGGGCCCTGTAAGAAGAGAAACGAAGGACCGGCAGATCGTCCGTCATAGGCTTCACAAGCAGTGGAAACTTTTCGAAGCACAGCCTGAGCCTGGTTCCTGCCGGGCGTGCGTTAAGCGGTCCTATGTAGGAAAAACTTTCCCATTTACTCGTCACCAATAACACCCGGATGAATTGTTTTCACAGTACCGGGCCGTGCTGATTCTCAAACCAGCCACTCCATTTTCTTCGCGCCATGAAGCAGAGCTCTAGTCTCTAGATGCGGCCATGGCGCCACATTGCCTTACAGATGCAGTTACGCTGAAATTGGCAAGGCTGACGTCCGTGTACGTACCACAACAATATCACTAGCATCCAGCTCCACGCCTACGTACGTGGAGTGGGTGATGCCAAAATACGTATTGCATCACGCCAACGCCATGACTCATTCACCAACCAACCGCATACAGGAATATACGTATCGCATCACACACCGTGACTCATTCATGGCTCGTATACAGAAATACTAGAATACACTACTAGTAGAACCTTAGTCTTGGTATTTTCTTATATATACACATGTATAACAAAGCGTACCAGAATTCAGCTAGTACTCATCATCATATCACCTACCTGACCGCCGCCTATTCCACGATCCAGGCAAGCGCAACTGTCACGATCAGACCACCGCCAGCGCCAGGCGCGCGTTGTTCGGTTCAGTTACCAGGACCATCAGGAATACCAGGCACCCGCTCCGCTCGCGCGCACGACCACCGGCAGACAAGCAAGTGACGCGAAAGCGGCCATAGACCAGCGAAAATCCAGCCCGTCCGTCTCCACGGCCGCCAACGCGCACATGGCCGTGGCCGGCGAGGCCATCCATCCCTCGTTGCGTACGTAGGCCAAACAACAGCCCGGGCCACCGATCGAGCCCAGGAACCGAACCTCGCCGTGACAACGCCCGCCGCGGAAGCGCATCGATCCCGACGAGACGACAGCCGTGTCGCTGACGCGCCGCTGAGAGAGGCACTCCGCCTCTGCCTCTGCGCCCTCTGCTGCTATGCTAGCGCGGGGACGCGCATGTGAGTGACCTACTGACCTACCCGAAAACGACCGTGCGTGCGTGCCCCCCGGATCGCGAGATCGATCGAGCTCTCGCCATCACGAGGAGCAGGAGGGGCGCGCGACACGCAAACCACCTCGGCCTTGCCGGTGGCACGGACTGAGCCGCCACGGACACCCAGCCCGCTAGCGCACACGTCTCCGGGGCCGTGCATCGCCGGATGGCGCCTGATCCGCGCCGTCGGGGATGGATCCGGCGGCCGGGGCGGGGCGACGGAACGGTCCGTTCGCCCGTGCACGGCCCCGGGGCCCATCCTTCCTCCCTGATGCGCCAGGCCAGGTCGCTGCCATGTCTGTTAGCACACAAGTTGTGGTGTACTGGACGGATGGGCGATGCTTTGCTAGTTGCTACGCGTCCTGCTTATCCGAAATAATTTCCCTTGCCGGACGCCGATTGGGACGTCGAGTCGGAGCTGGGGCCGCGAGGTTTCGAGCGTCTGTATACGTCACGCTAGCGTCAGCATCGCGTCATGGGACTTCCGATTTTTTTATTGTTCGGGTTCCCTCATCCTTGTTTATTCAGCGATGGGGGGCCCGTCGGACCTGGAGTGCATGTTACCTGTCAAAACAATTCGCTCCCGGTACGAATATCTATGAACTATGCCGAGCGAGCCACGCACGCCTCTGCTGTGCATATGCCAAGGTTGATAACGAATTCTCTTGTACGTTGCTTGATAAATAAGGGCGCCGATCGATTCGTCACCTAGAGTTGAGCTCCTAATTTTACCCCCACAAGTCTACCACCTTCTTCGTTGCAAAGTAGCTTTGAAGCTCCTCCAAGCAGCCTCAGGTCAGTCACACTCCAAAGTGGATCTTTTGCGAGAAGCAATGCAAGATACTACAAATCGTCTACGTGTCAAATGGAGCGTAATGACTGAAAGCACTTCGATCCTGGCACTGCCAGGCAAGACCGGCAGGTCCATCAGCGCGCTGATCACAGGCTCACGACCCGGTGGATCCGTCGGATGAGACGATTCCGTCACAGCAGGATCAAGCAGCAGTTGTTAACGCAAATCTGGGATCGCAGAGGCGTACATATACGTCCTGTCGTTCCTGCAACATAGAAACGCTTCCAAGCTCCCATATAATGTTGACCTAAAAAGAGGAGCCCCCTTCACATGCGTTTTGTCCGTAGTGTGTACACCTCACGTACTTACCTGCATGGATTCCGGCCGCAAGCGAACAAGAGCAGCTAGCTGCAGAGCTCGCTCGGAGCTGTGCTCGGCTCGTAGCACCAGCCCGATTTAACTACTGCTCCCGCGGCTGCACAGTATAGACTGCCGCGGGGACCTTCCTTGAAGCAACCTCAACATTGCTAGCAGCGAATTATAAGAAAATTTCTTTATTCAAACAAAACTATAGAAAATTCCAAGATCCAACTGATCTGGCCAGGGCCCGTGCATTAGGCTACTAGTTTCTTTGGTCGCCGGGGAATGAGGCTGGCATCTGGGGCCACTGCGGCGATGGCGACGCTCTGCGGGGCACGCAATGTACAGCGCAAGGCCTAGCTTTGTCCATGTGAAGAAAGCTGAGACGACACCAGCGCAAGAATATAATCATACATACATGCATCATCATCTATCCTCGGCCTCCAAGGCAGGCATTTGTTTAGAGGAATATCATATCTTTGCGCGATGGTTTGCATTGCACCCAAAGAAAAACGGTTGCTGGCAGCTAATAAGCTAGATATAGCAGCTAGGCTGCTACGAGGTGATCAATACTACATACCAGTAGTCCAACGCAATGCATGTTACCCCTTTCCTCCAAACATGGCCGTCATGCATTGTACACTGCCACAGAGAGCCAGATCGGTCGATGCCCCCCCGGAGAAGCCAAAGACTGCATGCGTACGCCCCGGCCGTTGACAAGTTCGTTATGGTAATCATGAGCAGGAGATCGATCGACAACCTAGATCGACGTACACTCCAGCCAGCAGGGGAGAATTCGTTTCACACATCGATAACTTGTATGGATCATCATGCAGGATTCCGGCTCGATCGATCGATCTCCGCTACCATTCTCGTGACTCGCCTACGCACGTACTCAACCCCCATATCTGGGCTGGTGTTGGCGTGTTGCGATTCAACCTCGTTGTTGTGCAGCATTTGGCGTGCCGGGAATCAGGCTGCATGCAGGCTACCTCGGCGAGACGCTGGCTTTCAGCAGGCTTGGACCCGTGTTTGGATGCATTATTACCGGGGAAAAAAATGGGGTGGTCCGCGTTACAACTTTTTTTTTTAAAAAAAAGTCGCGTTACAGCTGCAATCATGCACGGAGGGTTGGTTCACCATCCCGTTGATCTTTCGGGTGTGTGGGCTAATAGTTGGGGACTTTTTAATCAATCAGAAGAGGGCGCCTGATTTCGGATGAATTTCCTAATTCTGCTGGTGGTTAACTGACGGTTACGAAGGGGCCTCCCTCCGATCCATCTTGACGTGCTGCTGAACTGTTGGAGTTTAAAATTTGGGGGGAAATCGATCGATGCCCGCCTGCTTGCTACGACGACCGTCCGTTCGACTGTTCTATCAGCACACCTAGCTCGGTCATCATCGTCATGCGAGTGCTCGATTCATCAATCATCATCCCGAATCATACATACATGCATCATCATCTATCCTCGGCCTCCAAGGCAGGCATTTGTTTAGAGGAATATCATATCTTTGCGCGATGGTTTGCATTGCACCCAAAGAAAAACGGTTGCTGGCAGCTAATAAGCTAGATATAGCAGCTAGGCTGCTACGAGGTGATCAATACTACATACCAGTAGTCCAACGCAATGCATGTTACCCCTTTCCTCCAAACATGGCCGTCATGCATTGTACACTGCCACAGAGAGCCAGATCGGTCGATGCCCCCCCGGAGAAGCCAAAGACTGCATGCGTACGCCCCGGCCGTTGACAAGTTCGTTATGGTAATCATGAGCAGGAGATCGATCGACAACCTAGATCGACGTACACTCCAGCCAGCAGGCCGGGGAGAATTCGTTTCACACATCATCGATAACTTGTATGGACGGATCATCATGCAGGATTATTCCGGCTCGATCGGTCGATCTCCGCTACATACTATTCTCGTGACTCGCCTACGCACGTACTCAACGTAACCCCCATATCTGGGCTGGTGTTGGCGTGTTGCGATTCAACCTCGTTGTTGTGCAGCATTTGGCGTGCCGGGAATCAGGCTGCATGCAGGCTACCTCGGCGAGACGCTGGCTTTCAGCAGGCTTGGACCCGTGTTTGGATGCATTATTACCGGGGAAAAAAATGGGGTGGTCCGCGTTACAACTTTTTTTTTTAAAAAAAAGTCGCGTTACAGCTGCAATCATGCACGGAGGGTTGGTTCACCATCCCGTTGATCTTTCGGGTGTGTGGGCTAATAGTTGGGGACTTTTTAATCAATCAGAAGAGGGCGCCTGATTTCGGATGAATTTCCTAATTCTGCTGGTGGTTAACTGACGGTTACGAGGGGCTCCCTCCGACGACGATCCATCTTGACGTGCTGCTGAACTGTTGGAGTTTAAAATTTGGGGGGAAATCGATCGATGCCCGCCTGCTTGCTACGACGACCGTCCGTTCGACTGTTCTATCAGCACAACTACTCGGTCATCATCGTCGTGCGAGTGCTCGATTCATCAATCATCATCCCGTGTACACGCAAGGATCCGATCCTGAAAGGGACACAAGAGATATCTGAAAGATTTATGATTTTTTCGCAGAATATTGCGTACCTCCAATGTACTTCCGTTGGAGCGTCTAAATTTAGGTTTGGATTGAACACGTACAAACTGGAGATGCCTATACTGTACGAGTACTTGACGACGAATTAGTATCTACCTTTAGCCTACAAAACAATATCGAAGCAAAAGGGGCAAATACCGAAATAGCAAGGGGAACACGGATTGGAGCTGCAGCGACTAACGAACGGTCGATGTCTATGTCAAATACGCCACCTTAACCGAATGTACGTAGACTCCACGAGTCATCATCGATCAGCCGGACCTTGTTCTAACACGTTACTTGCAAGGGGTCTCCCCCAATGATTCCTTCCTCCATCTCAGCTCCGCGAGGAGAGGGACAGCCATGTGACCCGCCCATATCTTTATTCAACTCCCATCTCAATTAGTCCCGGCCTCTCTCATGATTGTTTTAGAGTCTTAAAAAAGCTACCACCCCAGTTCTTATTGTTAGGTTGATCTCCCGGTCCACACGGCCCAAAGGCCGTGGGCCTTGATCCGCGCCCTGATCGGGGGCGCCCAACCCAACCATTGGTTGGTGGGCCCCTGTCACCCTGCGCTATAAAGAGAGGTGGGGGCCGCCGGCTCGAAGTACGAGGTTCACCTGAGCCGCCACGACCCACCGACACACATATCCGATCTAGGGTTAGCGCGGGCAGTGACGGGAAGACCCGCCACCGCCGCCACGACGTCATCGCCGTACTCCGTCGCCGTCCCGGGCCAGTGCCGGTGGCGACCAGAGGGCCGGCGCGACCTGCTACCGCGACGCACTCCTACGACTACACTGCGCGACGCTGCCTTGAGCAGATCCTCACCAACAGAACCGGCCATGGCGACTGGAGCCGCCGCGACCGGCGGGGATGGTATACACCCGAATCCCATCTCCTTTATTCAACACAGCACACGCACATGTACACATACACACCCAGATGCACCTATTCTATACATGAGCGACCCACAGATCTAACAATGGTATCAGTTAGCCTCGTTGTTAGTAGATCCAACTCGGGAAACACGAGAAATCCGAGAAAAAGAAGCAAATCGAACTCAAACCCTAACCCTAACCCTAGATCCAAGTGGACTTACCTCGGTATGCCGTCCACGGGCGGCGCCACCGCCACCCTAATCACCCTACAGATCTCCTCGACGGAGCCGCGCGCGAGACGCACGCGACTCCGGCGAGGAGGCCCGCAAGGGCGCAGAGCGGCGGCGCGGCGTGACGACGCCGTTCCCGCGCGCACAGATCCTAGCGCAACGGATCTCGCCGGCCATGGTGGCGGCGGAGATCCGGCGGCGCGCCGGCGGTAGGCCACCGACCGCGCGCGAGCGTGCGAAACCCTAGCTACGGCTAGAACACAGAGAAAGCACTGTAAGTACTTTGTTGTTGCTTATAATTCACAGTTTGAAAACATTAATTCCAATCTATGCTGACGCGGGCTTTATTTATTGCTTAACATATGCAGAATGGAGATTCAAAAATGTCGCAGATCCGGGATATATGACGTTGGTTTCGTGGATCCTCGAAGGATAAGTGAAGAAATGATATTGATGAATCCTGAGGAAACATATGGAAACCTATACAAATATATTAAGAAACAAAATTACTGCGACTCCATACTAATCCCGTACAACATCGAGTGAGTACATACACAGGCTTCTTCTTCTTATACTGTCTGTGTACTATTTCATTTCTGATTATAATGTATACATGTGCACAGATTCCACTGGTTCTTAATAATATTGTGTCCTGACCGGGGTGTCGTGAACGTCTTTGATTCGTTGCACACTCCAAAAGAAAAACTACAGAACATCATGGACATGATGACAAGGTGATGTATATTTTCCCCTACTTAATTCACCCCTTACACTCGCAATGACTTAACTCAATTTTTTTGTTCGCAGGGCCTGGATTCAATTCCGTCAAGAACACCCGGGAATTCAACATGAAACACTAAAATGGAACATTGGCTTTCCGGTAAGCAAGTAATTTGTACATGTAGGCCTCGGCTAATATATTATATGAATTTTACTTAATTTCTTTTGGTCGACAGTGTGCCAAACAGGGGCCGGGAAATAATTTATGTGCATACTATGTTTGCGATTTCATGTGGAATTGGGGACATAAAAAGCTTACACAACACGATATTATGGTACGTAATAATAAACAACATTTCCATTATTATTAAGTGCACAATTATTGTCTCCAACTCGGCGGATTAAATATCTTTCAATTATTTGTAAATTATAGATGTTCAGGCTGAAGGAAGAGTCCCTGGAGCTAGAAAGAATTGACGCAATTGCAGAACAGCTCGTCGGATGGATCTGGGACGAGGTCGTCAATCCCCGAGGAGAATTCCACTCGCCAGTACTGGAGGACGTGCCGGACAGTGCAACAAGATAGTCGTCAATCTTAATTAAGTAGAAAATACAGTTTAAATATATATAACTCGAGTTGACATGCATGAATATCTACTTTTGTAATATATATGTCTTCTATTTTGATGAAATGTCAGCTAGTATGAATATAGAGTCGGCCGAATACGCATTAGAATACACGTATTAGAATATATACGTATATAGACGTGCACGCATGGCTACTGAAAAAAGCAAAAAAAAAAAAAAAAATCCGGGGTCTTTAGCCCCGGTTTCAGGCAGCAACCGGTGCTAAAGGGCCCCTTTAGCACCGGTTATTCGACCCGGTGCTAAAGGGGTACCCCTTTAGCCTCGGATTAGTTGCACCGGGTGGGAAACCCGGTGCTAAAGGGCTTTCCCACCCGGTGCAGATGTCGATCATTCCGGTAGTGTAAACAAGGGCTTCGTCGCTGTTCTAGACCTGCGCTGCAGTCCTGTGTCACTCCTGTCCAGCAGTTACATGTTACTGTAGCTGTAGTCACGTACGGCCGAGTTTGCGCCCTAATATGGACAGACTATGTCAATTGTCGGAATAAAGGCAAAGTAGAATTGCTCTTCCTGTGTTCATTCTAAGCTGAAATGACTTGACGACATGTAAATACATGGCGTAGCAGCGATTCGTTGGGCCATTTGGCTTTGTCGAAATGACGTGGTGTTCCAAAGAGCAAAACCTAACTCGTGCTTGCGGGTCATCTTTAGAGCGGCGTACCGGATCTGGAGCACGTGGGCTCTGCGATTCAGGTTGTAAGCTGTCAAACATTTGATTGCTGAGACCGGGTTTATCTTTTTTCTAAAAAAATACATGGTACACACGTAGGTAATCTCGATCGACTATAGGGTCCGACAGACGTACTCCGTCACAGCTCGAAACGACACACCACCACCGCAGCAGAGCCCCGCTAGCTGCACTACGCACGCACCACCGACCGCAGGCAGCTCGACAAACCGACAGGCGACCGTATATACCTAACCGATCGACCCACCACACCATGCGCAGTACGTCGTCTTCGTCGTGATCGATGGGTCCAGTCGTCGTGTCCACGTCTGGTGTGTGTATGCATGGTACACCACACCCTGCTGCCTGCCGCGCGAGGGAATTGAGTTAGCTAAAGCGCGACGCGTCGCTGTTCCGAGACGGACGCCTCCATCCACGTACAGCAGCCTCACCCAGGCGTTTCGTCGCCGGGCGTGGCGTGAGGCCAGCCGGGCTCGTGGCTGGGGGTCACTGCGCGCGGGTGCACACACCACCCGACCGCGCCGCGCTCCAGCAGAACGAAGAGAGCTAGCGCGGACAAGAAACACCAACTAAGCAGTGGCACCTGCCCCCATGGCTCTAGCTATCCTCCCTGATGATATTGCATGTGCCGCTGCCCCGCTCACCGGATCCTCAGCTTTCTAGCTCCCTTGTTTTTGGGGCTCATGCATGCATGCTCTCATCGGTTTCTACGCCGCAAAGGCGCCGCATCAGTGTGCTCTTTTTCCCTACCATTTCCTTCTGCTGTAAACTTTCCCCAACCATCACACAAATGGACCGGACCCGCGGCGGTACTACTGCAAAGTTCACACGTCCACAAGCAATACAAGTACGCGCGCAGGGAATGCATTAGTTCAAACAAAAAAAAAAAGCTGCGGCGTCACCATCTCGCATCAAAAATAAATTCTCAGTATCAAGCAGTACATCTCACCTAATCCAGTCTCTTCCTCCTGTCTGGTCCGGCAGTAAAGTTCTTATAACCCACTAATTCTTTTTGACCCGACAGACGACCGAGGTCTGAAGATTTTATGATATCGGCTGCCGGTGTTAGGTGACTATCGTCGATGATCGTCATGTGCTTGGACTGGGATCAATTCGTCGAGTCAGGTTTGTTTCATTCCCTTGCATCTACCTGTGAAGATGCCTTCAGCACAAAAAAAATACTCAACGCTGTGTCAGCATCTTTGTGCTATAAATTACCCTCTCTGTTCCGCAACCTTTGTCCATAGCCTTTTGTTATATATTGCAATATTTTCACTTACTCTCCCTAATTAAATGTACACTATTCAATTGAACAAGGTATAGTCATCTCACATGTACTTTTATTTAGAAATGGTACTTTTTTAGAATCTTAGACAACAACATAGATATTTATGTACATATAAGTGCACTCATCTATATAACTATACGCACACAAATCTACATTTACGAGTATATTCCAAGAACTGATCAGATGATTTTGAGATTCACAATATATGATCGTGAGCCGTCAGACCCACCGACACACCTATCCGATCTAGGGTTAGTGCGCAGTTCGTGACGGGAAGCCCCGCCGCCACGACGTTCTCCGACGCCGTTCCAGGCCAAAGCCGGTGGCGACCGGAGGGACGCCGCGACCTACGACCTACACTGCGCATCGCTGCCTTGCGCAGTTCGTCATCAACAGAACGTGACATGTCTTCCTCCATTGGAGGCGATGGTATGGATCTACTCGTTCCTTGTTCATCGTATTCGTTCTTCGTTCATCATGTTCTTGTCATAGTTTTAATATTGTTCTTCAAGTTTTACTGTCAAGATTCAAGTTAATGCTTCTAGATCTGTGGCTAGTGATCCGTCAATGTTAACACTTATTACTTTATCAATTACAGTACTGTACATCTAGTGAAGTTTTAGACAGATCACAGGGGATGATCGATGGGGTAAGGTGGTCAGGGACGACGTGGGGCGGGTCCCATATGTCATGGACCCAGCTAGCAAGTATTTGGAGACAGTTGGGGCTGCGCTCACCAAAAGGTGGCTAGCCGTCGCCAGCTAGTATATAAGCATGTTGGTATGGGAGGGTGTCACATTACTCGGCAGCCATTCACTTTGCCTTCGCTTTAGCCTTGCTTGCTGCTGTAACTTGCAAGGGACGTCGAGGGAGGAGGGTGTAGCTAGAGAGCAGAGCAGGGCAGAGCAGAGCGCGCCCGCCGCCCGGGAGGACGAGGCCGGCGACGGGCACGGGGATGGCGTCCAGGTGCTTCTTCCCCAGGGACGCGGCCGCGGACGCGCGGCAGCAGTCGAAGGCGGCGGCGGCGGCGCTCGAGCAGCTGCACCACGGCGGGCGCCTCCTGTCCAGGGAGGAGGTCGGCGGCGCGGTGCGCGTCAAGATCGTCGTCAGCAAGCGCGAGCTCAAGCAGATGGTCGCGGCGCTCGGCGACGGGGCCGGCGCGGTGACCGCGGCGGCCGCGGCGGCGGCGGCAACCAGCGAGCGGCACCGGCAGCGCGCGTCCGACGAGGTCCGGCGCGCCCGACCGGAGGAGCAGCGCCTTGGGGTCGAGCGGCGACGTCGGGATCCTTGACGACTCGCCGTCGGACAGGCGCTTCGCGGCGAACCCGACGAAGAGCCGCGGCACGGGGAAGAGAGCGGCGCCGGCGCCGAGCCCGGCCTGCAGAGCATCCCCGAGGAGGTCTTCTGAGATAACCACCGCTGCTAGTAGATGATGATGATGATTATGATGGCTAGTAATCTCTTGACTAATTATGCGTTGGTTACGTTTTGATCACCGCTAAGTGCTAGTAGATGTATGTGTACAGCGCTGTTTTGGCTCTGGACCCTGCTTATCATGGGCTCCAATGGCTACTTAATCTTCCTTCCTCCGCGAGTTTGTGCATTTTGCAT
This sequence comes from Echinochloa crus-galli, assembly GCA_900205405.1. Lineage (NCBI taxonomy): Eukaryota > Viridiplantae > Streptophyta > Magnoliopsida > Poales > Poaceae > Echinochloa > Echinochloa crus-galli. The sequence continues at coordinate 618,970 of OAMR01000218.1, read as the reverse complement.
GCACTGTGAATTTTTCGGTATGAACCAAAGGGGAGGAAACTAAAGATATGTGTTTTGGTCTTTTGGACCTTGGATCGCAATGCAAGTGATGATGATTGATGAACCGATCCCAATTTTGGCATCCATCCAACCTGTTGGTGTATGGTGGATGGTGTGAGGAGGTTGGTTGTTCAGGGGAGTAGCAAGCTGCCAATTCGCTTCTGTTTTTTCTCTTGTCCGGCAGTGAAATTTTACGGTGTTGTCATTCGTGCCACAGTGAGCCCGTGAGTGAAACGGTGGACTGTGAATCCGGCATGTGTGCATGTACTATTTACTGTGGATAAATAGTTTAGCTGTTCTGTTGTTTCGCCTTTTGGTTGGGGGCATGGAACATAACCAAAAGTATCAGTGGTTAGGAGCGGAGCAAAGGAGAACCGGTGCCAAGATTCCGTTGCACATGGCCAGATGGTTGTCCTATTAAAGAAACGATGTGTCTCTTGTTTTTCCTGTTATCCACTACTCGTAGTTGGCTATAAGCTTGCTGCCATGCTGTGGTTGATGTTGCCGCTGTACGGGGCTCCTTTTCCTCCGCAATATTTTGGATTTCCAATCAAAATAAGGCGAGCGGATACATAAACTATATGTTGTTTCGATATTTTACAACGAAGCACACACCCCACTAGCGTATGCCACTGCTTTCGGTTGTGTGCTGATGTGCAGTTTCAGCTTTCGTTCAAGTAGCATACAAATGGTTGAGTTAAAACTGACAAAAGATTTTGTAGTCTCATGATCTTTTTCAGACCTTTTATGTACTTTTACAGTTTAAAGCAGACCAAAAATTGGGATCAATAAGAAATACGTTTCTCAGTTTCTTTGTGAAAATAATGTACACTCCAATCCTGTAGGCATGGCTAGCACTTCATAATACGGTCACGACTAGTCTTGTAATACTTCATACGGAGTACAAACTTGGCCAGACCTATGAATTTGAGTTTGGCGAACATAACCCATCCTGACCCCAACAAATCATTGCCAACTTTTGACGATCTTCGTACCTGCCTGCTTTCAACCGGTGACAGTACCATAGGAGACCTCCATCAATCACTGATCACTCCCATGAACCACCGTTCTGCTGCCGGCCGAGCTCACAGCAACGATTCGGCAGCATTTATGTCCTGCTTTTGCTTTCTGGTCCTCGAATTGACATCGAAAAGCGCCACGCAGCAACCGCTTGCTTCCGTTTCAAGCTCGTGGTTTGATCGATCGATCTCACAACCGACAATGCAGCGTTGATCGAAAACTCGTCCTGAACGAGCAGAGAGATTTTCAGCACGAGGAGCAGCAGATCAGATCTTCCTCCTCTCCGATGTCGACCGGCCGGAGCAGGACGCGCGCCGCGTCGGTTTCTGCAGACAACGCGTGTGGGGCGTCGAGATACTTGCCGCTGCGTCCCGTGTCCTCGAGAGAGACGAAGGCGATGACCAAAGAGGCTGCGCTCCTGAATCTAGGAACATCTTGGAGTCCGCAAGCGGAGAGCGTACGGGGCACTCGCGTTGACATTGAGAATGCTGCGCCTTCTCCAAAGTTCTTGTTGCAGTTTACTATACTCCCCTATGGCTGCTGCAACGAACCTACGTCTGTAGACTTGGGAGTTTACACACACTAGGTCAATACTCAACGGCGGCACTGCTATTATACTCGCAGATCACTGCGCATAATCTAGTACTATGCTCCGCTTTTCGCTAGGTAGCGTGGATCAATGGTCGCTTGATCACATGGTTCGCTCCAAGTGTGATTCAGTAGGCCGTAGGGGCACTACAAATTTGTCCTCTTTGGCACAACTTCTACTCATGTGCAGGAAAAAATTCGGCGGAAGACGGCGCATGTGGATGTGGAAGCTGGGATATGCAAAATGAAAAATCAAAAATATTTTTCTGAGAAGAAATTTCAAAAATATTTGCAGAGTATTTCTACTGTACGTATGGGCCAAAAGTTTTTTTCTCAGAGAAATACGGGCCATACGTAGCTTGGTATGTGTGGTGCATCGTAATCAGCCCACGCCCTAAACTCAGCCCAAGCTCACTTCCCTTTTCTCCCTCTGCGATTTTGGCCCACACATTCCCCTCGTTGTGGTTGTCTCTGCAGCTCGCAGCCCCAAATCTGGTGGCGCTGATCTGCGGCCCGGCCAGGCGAGAAGCTCAGCCGACGAGAGAGGCAGGCGGCGGCTGCGGCCGACAGCACCTCGCGGCAAGGAGGTGCGCGGCATAGGACCTGGTGGCGGCGGACCGGGCATACGGCCCCAGCGGCGGCAAGTTGGTTAGTGACCGCGCCTTGCTCTAGTTTTTGAATTCCTGTTGATTTGGAGCTAGCTTCGGTAGCTGAATTTGGGGATTTCTGAATAGAAAATTAGACATCATGGGATCTAGTACCCGAGCTGCGGGTGCAGTATATCCTTAAAGAAATGGGAGTTCAATTGAACTCCCAAGCACAGCTGAATTTGTACGTGTGAGCATCAGGTGCTTGTTGAAATGCTTCACATGAGTGGTGCATCCGTGTACAATGTATATCTGTATGTAGCATTACTGGGAAAACTTACCTCCGAGGCAGGCCATTGAGCACCCAAATTGACAGTTGAGACAACTTACCCCGTCTGTTTACCCAGTAAATTCTGTTGATCCAAAAGAGTTTGGAATATCATTCATTACACCCCATCTCTACACTTTTGCAATAGAAACCATATAATTTTGATTACGTCCATAGTATATATGGTTCTACTCATTATCCTCTCTGCCTGTTTGATTTTAGTTTGATTGCTCAAGAGAATCCTAGAGACAAAATTAGTTACATCACACACTCTAGGGAGAGGTGCGTTGAGGGCATGAGGTTCTGTCTGTTGGCGCCAACAATCACCCAGTGAGAGCTGTGGTTGGTGTTGGTCCGGACATACCAGCATACCACCTCCTCATCACCACCAGCTGCTATATTTATAATTTTATAGTAGTGAAGATACTATTTGAGGAGCTTATTAGGAAACTTGCATTGATCATTCTGTGAAAGTGATGGAAAGTTGATTTCCCTCGGTAAAATCCTGTACATGTCGACATGCTTTAGCATGAGATCCTTGGTAATTTTTTCCGTTCCTCTAGAACTTAAGCTCTTGAAGCACTTGTTTTCGTTGTTCATGAGGAAACTGAAGATGAGAAACTTTGTTGAGCCTATGCATAGTTTTGCAGTATTTATCTGTAGCTAGCGAGTATGTGTGGTGACTGGTGATGCATAGTTTTGAGGAGTACCTGTCTGTAGTTGTTGAATTAATGAATTTTGACTAGAGGAGTTCAAACTTATCTTAGTATGCATGATGTACTTGTGTGCCATACAGATGTCAAACATAATATCAATTTCAATGACTTAAAGGTTACTTGACTGTATGCATCTTGTTTTATTGAATTTCCAGTTTGCTGGGAGGTTTCACATGGAGTGAGCACTACTTTGCATTAAGCTGTTTTTCAATGGCGCGTTTCATGGATTTACGGACATTCATTCTGCGTGCACGTGTCTTAAAGCTTTACAGACAGGCATTGCGAGTTACTCATCGAGCCCCTGAACATGCTCGAGGTTAGGCTCCTTGCTTTTTCACTATGCTGTGTGTGTTGCTATATTTTAAGATGCAACTAATAATTCATGAACATGGTTTGTCTAGATGAGTTGAGGCGGACCACAAGGGCCGAGTTTGAGAAGTATCGCGATTGTGATGATAAACAAAAGATTAAATTTTTGCTTAGTGAAGGGAAGCGGAGAGTAAAAGATCTTGATGAACTGCTTGACATGGCAGGGAACAGGTAATCTGGGTTGCATCTTGGAGTTTGCTCCAAAATCTATGGAGTCTAAATTGTTTGAAACTGATCACTTCAATAGGAATAACAGTATGTGTGATGAGCTTTTGGGCCATTTCTGTAAGAAAATTGATACGGGGACGCAGATCACAGTTGTATTGAGTGTGGATAGTTAATGGATGATTCTTCACAAATATTTACTTGCTCTCTGCTGGACAAATATTTTCCTTCTGATTTAATTTTATTTGGGTCATGTGATTCAGTGATTCTGTGATCCCATAAGGAATAACAGGTTCTTGACACAGCGTCAGCAGGCCGGCATTCAGTGACCGATTGTCTGGCAGCATTAGCGAGATTATTTCATAAGAACTGAGTTGGCAAACGTAGATCTGAAAAAACAGCATCCGCCATGCAAAAGTTGCAGATCGTCAGACATGCTTGTTAGCAGCTATCCGATTACCAGAACTGCTACAAAAAACGAAGACCAGCGTGCTTTGGAGAAGCATCAGTTGGTATTTAGCGTCATTTGGCAATTCGTATTCGTGAGCTTTAGTTGCCTTGTAAATTACTACCTCCTCCCAAATATAAGTCGTTTTGATTTTTCATATACATATATTTTGATATACATCTAGATATACACTTAAATATATGGTAAGATTATGCTTGTAGAAATACCAAAATGACCAACAATTCGGAACGGAGAGAGGATTTATATAGTCTACTAGCTACAAGGTGCAAGCAAACTGACTGGCTAGACTGAAATTTACATAGCTTGACAGGGTTGAGCAAGAATAAAGGGTCTGTATATCAACCGATTCTGATAAACTTTAAGATTGCCGCAGAATAGGGCCTTAATAACCTGTAAGTCATCAGAAGTTTTCTCGGAAAAAAAAGGTCATCAGAAGTTTAAAACTGGCATTCGCAGTATCCCAACCCAGCAGTACGACACAGTACTACACAAAGCAGAATTTTTGAAAGCCACTTCTGTTTCTTATCCACATCAAGGTGCAGAAATTTCAGCTGAAAAAGTGCAGATTCTACAATTGCTGGCATTCCAATGACAGATAAAAGGCAGACACATAAATGTGATACATATTTTATGAATGCCGGACATCATATTTTATGAATGCCGGACATCTTATGAACGTAAAATATGATGTGGATACTGGTTACAGATTCTACAACACTTTTTACATCATATTTTACGTTTCAATCTTCATTGAGAAGGTCAGACACATAAATGTGATACTGGTTACAGAAAAAATTCTAAAACCAGCAAAACTCTGCAGATTTCTAAAATCAAACCAGATCATACATGACTCGTTTAAGACAAGTGATAATTCAGGTATCTGACAAGGCCACAACGAGCTGAGTTAGTTCAAACTACTAAATGGCACTTAAAGAACATATCAAAGAACTGGATCAGGTCAGATAAAAGCTGATAACATAACATTTATTTGACTCGCAGCACAATAGGGACCGAGCTTTCATTCAAGTATCAATTTCAGAAACACGTAGTCAGAAACTAAAATGACAATTTAAGTCAAGCGCAATAGAAGTATATTAAACTGACGAAATCAGAGATTCAGTAAACCAATCCTACACACACGGCATCAAGATGCAGAATCTTTGAAAGCTACCTCTGATTTTTGTGACCACATCAAAAGTGCAGTAGTACTTTACAGATCAAAGACAGAATATGCAATCTCACAACGAAATGATACATTGGCATCATCATTTATTCAGCCCATTCGTCGGGAAGACTAATTCTGTCGAAATGTGATGATCTGCTACAAGAAGAACAAGAACTAAAACCTACAAAACCACCGATTTCGAGCAGAATTGGAGGAATGAGTCGATGTACATGCAATCCCGTCCAAGACTCCTTCACAAATCAAATGTGATGATCTGCTACAAGAACTAAAACCTGCAAAACCTACTGATTTCGAGCAGAATTCAAGGATTGAGTCGATGTACATGCAACCCAATCCGAGAATCCTTCACAAGATCAAGTAGCCGCCAAGAATCCATCAAGAATCGCTCTCCAGAAGTACGAATCCGACGGCAGTTCATCAAGAAGGCCTCTCGATCGATGATCAGAACCCAACCAAGAACTCGTCAAGAGCCAAGAACTGACCCGCCAGGGCCAGAGAAGGCGCGCCGCCCCACACCTCAAGAATCCCAGCCGGTCTTGGGCGCCGCCGGCGAGGCCGCGGGCGAATGCGGCGGCGCGGCCCAGACGTTGCAGACGGGGCAGCGCGGCGAGATGGCGAGCCACCGGTCGACGCAGTCCTGGTGGAAGGCGCGGTTGCAGCCGGGGAGCACGCGCACGGCGCGGCCGGGCTCCATGGCGTCGAGGCAGATCGGGCAGAGCGCCTCCCCCTCCTCCTCCTCCTCCTCCCCGCCGCCCGTGCGATCCAGCACGGCGACCCCGCCGAGCCGCATCAGCTCCGCCTCCGAGAGCCCGTTCTTGGCGTCCTCCTCCTCCTCCTACGCCGCCTGGGGCGTGGGCGGCGGGGTCCGGGGCGGGCGGCCCCGCGCCACGGCGTCGAAGAGGTAGCAGAGCCAGACGCCGAGCACCCCCAGCATGCCGATGGCCAGCGACGCCACCGCCAGGGACACCGCCCACACCTGCGCCATCTTTCTCGCTCGCTCTCCCCCTTTCCTTCCCCTTGATCGCTCGCTCGCTTGTTCTTCCCGTCGGGTTGGTTGGTGCCTTTGTAGCGCGCGCCAGACCGTTGTGGAATGGAATCGCACGGGTGTGCAGCAGGTGGCCTTAAATGCTACTGCACCGGCTCTAGCGGATCAATGGGCCCGAGCATCCATAAAAGCAAATGGGCCCGAGAAGCTGGTTAAGCCCAAAACTATTTCAGGAGAGAGGAGGAAGCGGCCCGGCCCAAGACAAGTTCGACTAGTAAAGGGTCATGGGGGCGGACGCGGACGACCTCGGCTTCTTCTTACCAGCGTAAACCGAAGGGAGGAGGAGAGCCTCGAGCAGCGCAGCCATGGCGAAGCAGGGGGCGAAGAAGATGAAGGACGAGAACAAGAAGCGCTTGGATTTGCTCCTGCGCATCATCCTCGTATCCAACGTGAGCACCCGGCTTCAGTCTTCTCTCATCTCCGCTCCCCTCCCCTCCCGTGCATCGCGCGGGACAGATCCGTTGAATCGCTTCGTCGGCCCGTAGATTGTTGCCGTCCAATTTGGTTTTTGGCGAAACCTAGAAGGTTTTGACTAGATGATAGTATTTTGAATTATTGCCGTGCTCATTCCACTAGATATTTTCTCTTTCCTGGAAGGCCGGGATGGAGTGACACTCTGCCTAGAACTGAATCTGGGACGCTAGGGTGCTGTGGAGGGAATAAAATTGCCTGCGGGAGGATGAACTTCGATGGGGTTTAGCTTAATTTAGTTTGGTTCCGTGGAATCACTCTTCTGCGCCTTGTAGTCGCCTTTCGGTGCTGGGAGGTCAATAAAGAGCTACGGCATATTCCTTTCTTCCTTTTTTTAATAATGGATAATATATTATCCGGTCTTGACCAAAACGGCTACGGCCAAACAAAAACATAAAAATTACATCCCATCAAGGGGCTCTAGTAGTCCTACGCGACCACCAAAATCGCTATAACACGTTTGTCAGATCTTACAAAGAACTGAAAACGCTGGACACCGACCACCATTGATGCTTCTTCCAAGGCAACAGCACGAAGACTTGGTGCAGATAATGCCAACCAACATCCGAACTGTTACGCAATCCAATGCCTCCTCCGCCCTGAGTTGAACACTGAACCAGCATCTGAGCACAGGACGCCGCCACCGCAAGACAAGACGCATTCCGGCCGCCGTCGACAAACACCACCACCCGGAGTAAGGTTCCGCCGGCAAAGGGACAACACCACCGTAGAGAAGGCGGCTGCACGACCGCTGGCGAAATCCGCCCAGATTGCCCCCGTGGGGGTGACGCGGAGCAATGAAGACGTTGGATCACCTCTGTATCCTCCATACAGCCACCCGCCTCGTGCCGCTGGTCGCCGTCACAGCCGCCGCACATAGGCCCATCGACTAAAAATCTAGTGATACATTTTTAATACCGTATTAAAATCCACAAATTACAGAAAATATTGAATTGATGAGCTTACCGGCCGAGGGCTCATTGTCAATAATATAAAACACACCCATGACCAGAACTTTTTTTGTTTTCGAACCTGCTCTATTCATGATCCTTTGTTATTAATTCGGTTATTTTTTCTCATTCTTCTTCTGCCGTGCTGTTTATTTGTAAGATACGTATTGATTCCTTGTGTGATTCAAGATAGTTATACATAAAATGCTTGCAATATTTAATGGAAGTTGCTTTCTGTTGCTTTGTCTTGGCCTGGAAGTGTGCCACCAGCGAATTATATGTTCTAGCTATTTTGGGTTGATATATGTTTCTTTTGGGTTCTGCAGGCTGTTTACATTGTGGCGAGGATGGGTATAATGCATTCATCCTTCACCTGGAAGCATTGGATTGGCCTTATGTTAACATCTGCTGCATATTATTTTCCATACAAGCAACTCGCCAGTATGGCAAAACCAGTTTACTCTGATAATGGGGAACTACTGGATGGTGGCTTCGACTTGAGCACTGGTGGGATTTGTGAGTAAGTAACTGCATGAGACAGTGCAAATGTTAGCTTAGGTCACTTGATAACATATGTTTCTGTTGGATATGGGAATGCACATGAATCTATTCTCAGTAGTGCATATGCACAGAGGATTACTCCCTGCTTCTGGCTCTCGGCATTTCAAAGTTGAACAAATTAACATACTAGTCTTTAGAGCCTAGTTTCATCTCCATATGAGTGGCTAGGTTTTACATTGGCTCGCCGAGCCTATCACAACCCTCCTCCTTTACCAGGGCTTGGGACCTGCTATGTTGAGACAACATAGGCGGAGTTCTTTAGAGCCTAGTTACATTAACAAAAAAAAAATACAAAAACAGTGGGCCACAAAAAATGAAATAATTGGGAAATAAGTTCAGAAATGAACAATTTGTTTTTTTTTCTTGTAGTGGTATCTGGTATGTTCTTTAAGAGATGGTTTAGTGGTACATTTTGGTTCTCTTCAAAACAATGATAATTCCTTTACATTTTGTCCTGCAGGTATCTGTATGATGTGATCTATATCACTGTGTTTGTGCAGCTGATGTCCATCATTTCAGAGAAATTTTGGTGGACATATTTAGTGGTAAGACACCAGACACTATATGTTTCCTTGAAAATTGTATTTTGATTCAATCGCTTCAGTGCAAAGGCCATTGGTGAAAAGTACCCTTTTGGGCCCCAATTTCACAGAACACTTATTCTGTGAAGAATTTGATAGTCATTTTAGCTGAACAACGTTGTCTGAGTCTGACTAGGAATGCTTGTCATGTGTATGATCTGATGCCTGTATTTCTATCACTTCCTCTTAAAATTGCAAAGCAAAGTAATATGACAAGTCAAGTGAATAACCAGTCCTGATGACCATCACTAATTGCTACTCATTTCAAGTAATTATATTCATAAATTGATTCAATTCTGTATTTTTTTTGTGTCACAATAGAATTCCTTTAGGCTTCTATACTCTTGCAAACATGACTAGTTCGAGTTCGTCTCATGACTTGGAAGTTGCAAATGCTTCAATTGTAGTGCGTCTCAAGGGGAGCTTGCAAATGTTTGGCAACTTATTATTGTGTTTAATATCTTTATCCTTAATTCAATTGCAGATTCCAGCTTTTGCTGGATACAAGATTTTCGGTTTGTTGAGAGGAACATTTTTCAGTGGTGGTTCAGAGGTAAAAATAGATTGATCATCAATTTCAGTATATTGTTTTCAACGAGATATGACAAACTGGTATTGTATGCCTCCTGTTTGCAGGGTGAAGTTGAAGATGAGAAGACCCGAAAGAAAAGGGAGAAAATGGAGAAGAAGGCATCTAGGGGGAAGATGATCAAAACTAGGACTCGTTGATATGCCAGCTAGGGCCTGTTGCTTGAGGATTAGATTTGGTTTATCATAGGCTGTCCAACTGAAATCCAAGCTGTTTGGCGAGTATTATCATGGTGATAATATTCAATCAACAGTTGCTCCAAACATCTAGTGTTATGTTGCACAAATGTTAACTAATCTCCGACCTGTTCAATCAATAAGAATTTTCTGTGTAATTTTTTACCTGTTTCATACATCAACATTGGTGCATCGGAAGTGAAAAAAATCATGGACACAATTGATGGTGAACTTTTGGCACAAAGCAAGATAATATACTGCATCGAGGCAGCCGTTGTTGTCATAATGAATCTGCCGTTATGGCTGTATGAAAGAAGTGGCAAGTAATTTTTTTAGACCAAATTGACACTTGGTTGGTTATAACCAACTACATTAATTGATGCAATGCAGCAGTCAACCAACAAGACTTCAAGTGAACATCAATCATTGTTAGATGAAGAAATGGATCCTATCAACTTTCCAAGTGGACCTATAACAAGATCTCGTGCAAACAAGTTCAAGGAAGTTGATATATGTTTCTTTTGGGTTCTGCAGGCTGTTTACATTCTGTCTCTTATACACATCTAGATGTGTATAAGAGACAGGTCTGAAAGAAGTGGCAAGTAATTTTTTTAGACCAAATTGACACTTGGTTGGTTATAACCAACCAAGTGTCAATTTGGTCTAAAAAAATTACTTGCCACTTCTTTCAGACCTGTCTCTTATACACATCTAGATGTGTATAAGAGACAGGCTTGTTACCGTGAGATCCTTGGGGTTGTGCATCCCGCTGTTGACGGGTTTCGCACACGTTTGTTGCTGCGGGGTTCGCATCATTAATTTAGGTAAAACCTAGTAGAAGTTTATTTTGTTCATCATATAAGGGCATTCTGGAGTAGTTCTGAAAATAAAGCGAACTTTCTTGTTAATGATTCCAATATTAGTTTGCGGAGGTCAATCTTTTTTCCCATTGTGCGTCACAGTTATCTGCACTTCAAAATGTTGGACGATTTGCGGAGGTTAATTTGTGGAACGATTAAATGTTGTGATTACATTTTTTTTCTGAAAACATTTTCGTTTGGAATTTCTAACATTTGCAACATGCACCACGGGAATAAAAGGCAGTTCACTAGTAACATAATGTTTTCCAATTACAGGAACAGTTTTTACTCTGGCCGCTGCATGAATTCACTCTCAGTTCCACTTCTTTCAATTTGTATCGAATCCTAACTATTAGTGATTTATTGAGGTTGTTAATGGTGGTGCCTTGTTTGGATTGTCAACAAATTGATGCAAAGCCCTCCAATCCGTGGGGTTTGACCGTTTGAGCAAGATGACGGCTAGAGAAATCACTAGTGGCAGCTAGTTGGAATGCTGGATCACTAGTTGTCTAGTGGAAGAAGTGATCTGGGGAAGAATACTTCCATACCGTCAATTTTCGTTGACATCTTTCTTTGACATGCGAAGATCAAACCTAACAGTACCTTACATACCGTCAATTCGAAGCGAAATAAAAAGGAGAAGATGGAGAAGGCATCTACGAGTAAGATGATAGGCCAGCTATGGCTGTTTCAAGATTAGGTCGGTTTATCATAGCTGTCTGATTGAAATACAAGCTGTTTGGCAAGTATTATATCACGATGATTTAAAAAAATATTATATCATGATGAATTTGTTCCCATCTCCTCCATCCGTTGTTCGAAACAGCTAGCACAAGCGTCAAGTGATCTAAACTTATTTTATCAATAATTTTTTCCAGTATGATTCCTGATTGTCTGTGATCAATGTTTTGACACATCAACATCGGGGCATGGAAAATGAGAAATCTTAAAATACAATTGAAGGTGAACTTTTGTATAGCTAGAGCTTCTGAATTATCATCATACATTGTCCGAACGTTTGGGCTAACCGTTGTTTCCAAGTGACCATTGTGGTGTTCCAGAGGAGTGGGAATTTTACTGAAAACGAATTGATGCCTGATTCACAATAAACCACTACAATATTCTAGGTGAATGCTAGTAAAATGCTATTTTCGTCAGCATATAAGGGCATTTATCAGCAATTGTACATGTGGTTAATTATGCAAATCTGACATACGACTAACATGAACAGAACAACAAACAATCCGGTACTTTTCTGTATGCTGCCATCTTTACAAGTTCAGCCTAGTATCAATTCAACTGCCGTGTTGTTTCGCTTGTACATCTCTCCGGCTGCACAGCAGGCAATAGACGGCGCCGGCGACGAAAAAGCTGACGAACCAGGCGTTGTTGTACGCCGTGACAAATGCCTTGGAGACACCCGGTAGGACCCCAACCTTCTGCAGAAATCCGGGCACGATCGGCGCAACTCCGGCGGCCATCGCCGCCATGGCCGCGACGTTGAAACCACCCTGGAAGTAGTACGGGCTTCCCCTGTCCTCCGAGTAGAGCGCGTCGACGTCCAGAGCGGCGCGGCGCACAATGTAGTGGTCGGCGAGGATGACCCCTCCGATGGGGCCCATGAGCGCCGAGTAGCCGAGCAGCCAGGTGTAGACGAAGCTCTCGCTGGAGCTGAGCAGCCGCCATGGCTGGAACGCGATGCCAAGCAGCGCGGTGACGAGCGCCCCCCTGGCGAACGTGAACCTCCGCGGGCTCATGCTGACCAGCGCGTTCGCCGGCGCCACGACGTTGGCGGCGATGTTGGTCGTGACGGTGGCGAGGCCGATGCCGAAGATGGCGAGGCACGTCGTCGCCGGTCCGCCGATGCGGCCGAGGAGCTCGATCGGGTCGGAGACGACGCGGCCGAAGATGGCCTCGGTCGCCGAGGTGATGGCCAGCCCGGCGAAGGTGAACATGCCCATGAACACCGGCAGCCCGGCCTGGCCGAGCACCTGGTCCGCCTGGCTCCGCGCGTACCGGGCGAAGTCCGGGATGTTGATGGCCACCGTCGCCCAGAAGCTGATGTTGGCGGTGAGCGCGGGGAAGAAGACCTTCCAGAACTCGGCGCCTGTCAGCCGCGGCGGCAGCGATAGCTATACATCAGTGGGAACAAGAGAAACTGGTTAAGCATGTGCGCCGTCGTGTGATTTTGGCAACATAACTAAGTATGAGGTGAGTAGTTGCAACAAAATAAAGGAATCTCAATTCCAAGTGGCATATGTGGTAGTTTTAGTATTTTTATTTTCTAGATGAATTGAACTGGAATTCTTCCTCCGGCCTCTCCTTCCTCTGCCTCATGCTTCCACTACTGTAGTTCTAGAATCTTCTAAATTCTTGATTCTTGTACTTTGCTGCCCATCCTCAGTTCCATTTCTTTCAGTTTGTATCGAATCCTAACTATTAGTGATTTATTGAGCTTGTTAATAGTGGTGCCTTGACTGGACTGTCAACAAATTGATGCAAGCCCTCCAATCCGTGGGGTTTGACCGTTTGAGCAGGGGAAGCAGAGGAAGGAGAGGATGGAGAGGTTCTTGGAGCACGGCGGTAGGGCTAGGGAGGAGAGGATATGGGAATCTTGTTGCTTAGTTGGTTGTAACTGTGTGTGACTGTGAAACCGGGCCCACTGCTGTAGACAGCGAGGCCTGATTCCGTGGGGACTCAGTAGTTGCCGTCGGATGGGGTCATGGCGACTACGAGAGTGAGACCATAGCCGTTGGATGGGAATCAGAGGGTACATGAATTGGCTGGGGTATTTTAAGGGCTGCTATTAGGTGCGTGTGGGAGATGATTTGCCATGAGCTCATCTGCCCATGAGGGTGACTGGTTGATGATTCTATACGAAACTACTCCCTTTTTGACATGATCCCCCAGTGCCTTGTTCGACATGTTAGACTTGGGGGCCATGGTGCCATGTGATAGGCGAGATTTTGTTTTGGAACCGATCTAATCTATGCTGCCATCTACATATCATTGCACTATTTTCAACTTGTATTTGTTTATTTTACAGGTTCTATCTTCAATGCCTTTGTCACGTTTGGTGTTGAAAAGTTGCTGGAGAGCTTAATTTTTTCTTTTTGCTTGTTTTTTTATAGTAGAAGAATAATACATCTGGATTGGGCCGTATGTTGAACAAACTTCGTGATGGGCCAAGTTACGAACCCACTCAAGTGAAAATAGGTCGACCACGCCGGGCCGAGTTTTCCAATACTTCCTGGGGTTCCAATTGAAATACTGTTGTTTATCAAAACAAATATGAAATATTGTATACACTGTTGCACGAAAATAACCTGCTCTAGTATCGTCAGCAAAATCATCTGAAAATAAATTCTCATAAAATGAAATATTTTCGTTCTAAAAAAATAAAGAAATATCAAGAATATTTACTGGTTCATATTAAACTGTCAACAGATCTTTACCCAAATCCATGAAAAACACTTTACAGGAAAGAATGCAAGTGAAGAAAGAAATATAACAACAAACCAAAGGTAATCATCATCATAACACGAAAAGAAGAAGGCACCACTCAGATCAGTCAATCCACACACAGCCAAATCCAAATCCTCGAAGCATGTCACGCACGCAGCTCTCTCTCAGATGTGCACGTAGCAGGGGACCCGGTGGAACGACGTCGGCGACGCGAAGTCGATGTCCACCGCCGGGCAGCTGGCGCGCACGGTGTACTTGCGCGTCCTCGCCACGCCGTACCGGAACCTGACCTTGGCGACGACGTGCACGTCCACCGCCAGCTTCCCGGCGGTCGACGGAGAGGACGAGCTTGGACGGGTGGAGGAAGAGCCAGAGGAGGACGACGATGACGACCACGACGCACAGCGCCAGGAACGTCGCCGCCGCGCACCGGAACGTCGACGGCCGCGTCCGCCTGGTCTCCGCCATCTCGCTCTCTGCACAACGCCCGGTCGATCAAGACGCTTTGGCCACTGGACCTTTTCGTGCAGGGCGCTGGGCTCTTTACGTCGCGGCTGCTCTGCTCGTAGCGATTCGTCACGAACATTGCATCGGTGCCGCTATATAGTGAGCTTGCGCGATACTTTGAGTGGCGAGAGGAGCGTTCTACACGGGTCATGTCATGACAGGCTGTGGCTGGAGTATCCGGCGGGTTTGGAGACCACGCGACGTACGCTGGCCGTGGGGGCAGCGAGCGAGCGAGCGAGCTCATCGCATGGCGCTCGAAGCGTTGTTGGGAGGGTTTTGGGAATCTTTGGATGGAGGTGTGGTTTTGGAATTGGAATCCTTGTGGCTCACTCCTACTCCGGAATCGATTCGGAGGGAGGGAAAGCATAATGGCAGCCGGCCCGCGGGTGTGGATGCATATCTTGGACTAAGAATGTGCTCACACTGATCTTTTCCACTTTTTGACGAAAAGATGGGAGTTGTAGAAGGGCCAAGAATGTGCAGAAAGAAACTGGAGAATGCTCACACTGATCTTTTTAGCTTCTTCTTTTTGAAGGAAACTACGGCAGCCCAGCCCTGGTTATCTGAACTTTTATTGCAAATTGATAAACAAAAATGCTTACTGAGATATACACCCAGACAGACCGAAGAGGACCAGAGAGAAGTGGACATCGGAGTATGCATGAGACAAGGAAGGAAAAGAGAAAGGCTGCCAAATTTAGTTTTATACATGTACAACTTTAATTAAGTTGACATGTATAACTTTAATATTTACAGGGTTACAGTCTTATAGAATTTTGCAACATCTGCTATGTCTCAAAGCATTTGAGGTGAAAATGAACAGTAGGACACCTTAGGGCGGAGCCAGGGTCTATTTATCCATGCATAAACCACAAAGAAAAATGTCTATTTTATTACCTTCACCAATTTATTTATCAACTTAATCCCCTAAATAAAATTTAGGCTTGTTAGGCCTTCTGGGTGCGATACGTGGCAAAAACATCTGACAAATGAGATGGGTTCGATTTGGACTGAGCCTTCTCCAGTGGATTGAGTCCTCGGGTGAGTCTAGAGCGAATAAAAAATCTCAGTTTCTCTCTCCCAACTGAATGACTCCTGCGAACCTATGAATACACAAATATTATTTAACGAGGGATGTACCGAATCCACATTTGGGTCCGATTCTTGTGTCAGAGCAAGATTCGCTTGGGCTCCAGTGGGGAAGCACCGATTCTCCAGTCCACAGCTCAACAGAGGGTTCGATTTTCCCTGCCCACTGGAGAAGGCCTTATGCTCCCCCAAACTATTTTAGTTGGTTCAATTTACACCCTAATAAAATTTGATTTTTATATTTCTCCCTACACGGGTTGAATTAGAGTTCAAATTTGTGAGATGATTTATAACATGATGATCTATATTAAAAAAACATATACTTGAAAACTGTCATGATTTTTTTCATACAATTTTGTATCCCTAGCATAAATTTCATATTAAATACTCTAATATGTGAAAAAACCATAAAAAAATTCTTAATGTATTTTTCTAACATAAGAGATCATGGTCTCTATCTACTCACAAACTTGACTAAAAACTCATCTTATATGTGAAAAAACAAAGAAAAATACAAATCTTATTAGGGGTAAATCACACCAAATCAAATAGTTCAGGGTAGTAAATTGGACCTAAATTTTATTGACAAGGTTAATTGGACAAAGTAAATGTGAAGGTAGTAAAATGGATTTTTTTCCATCAAAACTAGATTTTTCTCTAGCTGAACCAAAGCAGCAGCAAGTCGACCGGGCCCGGCAACTGAACATACGCAAAGGCCCAGCAAGAAGACACCAACAGTTCGCGTCATTCGGTGTCAGGATCTTCCGGCCCGGCAACCCGTGTCAGGATCAGAGCAGCAGCAACTCCCATGCTTCTCAAGCCCAGAGCTAGCTACATTTCCAAAAAAAAAAGGAACCAAAGCTAGGTACTAGGAGTTTTTAAAGCCCCTTTTTTGGTGCTATTTGATCGCGACTAGATGATCTGGCTCGTACATGAAAGAAAAGCTAGTCCAGCCGTACATAGACGTCTTTAATTTCTAATGCCTTTGAAACCCAAAAGGGGGTATTGATCAAGCAAAGGATTTCATGTTTGCCGTTTTCTTGCATGGGATCCAGATTAGAAGGATATATCTTCATAGTTGAATTTGATCCTTTATTGCAAAAAAATGAATTTGATCTTGATTTCAATTTTCAAAGCATCCCCATTGTTCAAGCACCTCTGACTTTTGGAAAAAAAAACTTAATGAAAAAGACAGAAGAAATGCACAAGGCATCCGCAATGTATAAAAAACACCTCCTCTCTCTATCCTTCCTCTCTCTACTCTATATAGATAGATACTCTACAGAACCGGCCACACAATATACAGGTCAGGGTTATGCGCACATCTATATCTATATAACCTATATAATTGATACCCACTACTATATAATTGATACCCACTACAAGTCATGGTTGGATTTCTCTCAACCCTCAGCGTATAATTGATACCCACTACAAGTCATGGTTGGATTTCTCTCAACCCTCAGCGTGCCACGTCATCCGCTTACGTTATCCACTGACGAGTCATTTACTCAAGGAGCACCCCACTACAAAGCATGCAAGCTATCACTTCATATGCCACGTCATCATCCACTAGAGACCATCAATTTATGTCTCTCACCGATTTTCTGTGACTAATATCATATGTACATCTTTGCGAGTATCACGCTACAATCACCTTAGTTTCTATTTTGAAATTTCACCTTAAAATTTTGTTTAAAAATTTCCGCAGCAACGCGCAGAGTATCACCTAGTTTATTGTATGGGCGCGCCCATTAAAGAATTCCATGTGTCTGGATTATTTTTGTATCATATGGAATAAGAAAATTCCATGTTTGAGAGAAATCCTATTAATCACAAAAAACAAAAACATTCTGCTATCAGTTTTGCAGGCTCAACTGTTGTATTATCAATAAGTAGCCATTGAACCATATATGAATAAACTGCCATCTCTCAATTCTTTAAAATAATCTAAAATAACTCCTAAATTAGCAAATAAACTACCCGTCTCTACCCCTATAAAAATAGCCTAAAGCAACCCTAAGAGGGTGTTTGGATCCATGGGTGACTAGAGACTAATTTTAGTCACAAAAGGGACTAAACCTCCAAACACCCCTGACTAAAGGGTGACTAAAACTAGTTTAGTCTCTAGTCACCCCTCACCCAACTTTTGCTGACTAAAGTCCCCCTCTTTCACCAATAATTCATGCCAACATGTCGTTGTAGGCTGACAGCAAGCTTGCTTCTCTCTTTCCTTTAATTAATTGCTTGGGTCCATATTGCCTAGGAAAGAGAGGTAGAGGGGCAGAGCGCCAGTGCTGGAGAGGCAGAGGGCGTTGGAGGACGTGCAGCGTGGGGGAGAGAGAAGGGGAGAGGAGGAGAGAGAATGGAAGGTAAATCTGCATTAAATGCTCTTTAGTCTCATCTTCCAAACAGGGGGTGACTAAAATATTTTAGTCTGACTAAACTTTAGTCAGGTGACTAAAGGGATCAAAACACCCTCTAAAAATATCTGCATCTAAGTTACCCATATATGCCATTTTATAAAATATAAATAACCCAATGTGCTTATAAATTAGACACTTGTGTTAAAATATAAATAACCCAACGTGCTTAAAAATTAGACACTTGTGTTATTTATTGGTAGACTAGGTCACATCGCCTATACGAAAGAACTAACTCAAAACCAAATTTAAAAAAGCAACATAGAATCAAGTGAAGTCACAATAGTTACATGGCAAACAAGAAATCGCATAACACAAGCTAATGTCTTGACTAAACACATACTAATCACATATGGAGGTGGCAAAGAGTGAAAAATATAAATTTGATGGAAAAACATGTGGAATAGTTGATGGTCGAAGCGAGTCACAATTGAATAAAGAGATAGTATCATACAAAGCGAAACAAAACTAAAGAAAAAGAATTTATATTGGTATTATTTTAGTAAATGAACAAATGATAAAGAACATAAAAGGATGAATAATAATTATTTTTTGATTTGCAAAGTTATAATACTTATTTCTGTTATAAAAGTTGAAATTGCTAGACTATATAGGAGCATAGGTCAATTTATTTCATTGTAGTTTATATGCTATTTTATTTTAGTATGCCTTGTGTCAGATTTAGATCAAGTGAATTGTTGTGTATCGTCGATCTGCCTTTTTCCTGAAGAAGACACATATTATGTTTGATCAAAATAAAAAGATATGTGTATTCCATGTAACGATGGTGTAGTTTCCAAACGAATTTATTTTATTCACCTCACCATTAGCTGGAAATTAACAATGAATATGACTTTAACTTATATCTTGTCTAAATTGTAAATCAAATTTATTATGACCAGAATTACTTGCATATTATATTTTGCACTTGTTGGTTGTTGCATTAGACCACTTGGGCCTCTTTGCGACATTGGCGGGTAGAGGGATGGATTGCATCTGCTGAAAGAAAGGTATACATATACCACCCATGCACCCATGGGCTCACGATCATAGGTACGGGTACTTTAGGAGAAGATCCATACCCATTTGTACCGTATGACTAAGGCTTTGGTACACTGGCAGACCTATGGGTAGAGCAATTAGCCCATGCATGTGCCCTAATAGCGTAAAAAGTTTCATCAATTTTCTCGTATCTACAAGGTAAAATGCTCGTGCGGTGCAACGGGGCACAAAATATTTAGAGTGTCATACACACCATCAACCAAATAATCATTCAGTTATATCGCTGTAAGCGATGTATTTTTGATGAAGCTGAACAAAAGCATGTAATCAATGAGAACACATATATCAAATACCCACGTCAATTCATCTCAATAACACATCTAATTAGTAGGGGATGCACTATACCTGAGCATTTTTAGCCCAGCCCGACCCAGCCCGTAGACCCGGCCTGGGCCCGGCCCGAACCCGGCCCGCCCACGGACCTTACTGGACGGGCGTGATCACAGATCTTGCAGCCTGAGAAAATAAATCTTGGCCCGAGCCCGGCCCGAAATGCTGTTTTTAGCTATTTTACACTATAAAATGCACGGGCGGCCCGCCCAAGCCCGGACCCGACCCGAACCCGGCCCGAAAATTGAGGCCCGGTGTGCCCAATGGGACGGTCATGGGCAGGATTTTCTCGGCCCGAAATAACCGGATTTTTTTCAGGCCCGGCCCGAAAAATGCTTAGGTATAGGATGCACATAATCTCCCAAGAACTCTATTTCAAATATGTTGCTTGTGATGCGGGTAAAATAATGTTGCAAGTTTTTTGGAAGCATATTTCGATATGCATTCCCCCCTCTTCCACAATATGCCAATCAAGAAGTTATGCTGTAGTGTCTACTCAAGATGAGTACAATCACTCTGTACGCATAAATATGTAATATAGTGAGTAGAGATTTGATTTAAAAGTACATAAACTAATACAAAATATATATGAAACCTGCAAGACGAGTCAAATTGGGCCTCTTTGCGACATTCGCGTGCAGAGGGATGGATTGCATCTGCTGCAAGAAAGGTTCACATATACCACCCATGGGCTCACCGTTCATGGGTACGAGTACTTTAGGAGAAAATCCATACCTATTTGTACCCGATGGCTAAGGCTTTTGCACATTAGCAGATCTATGGGTAGAGAAATTAGCCTATGCATGTGCCCTAATAGCGTAAAAAATTTCATCAATTTTCTGGTATTTGTTGCCATCTCTAATCAAGGGCCTTCTTGTGTTTGTGATGGAAGTTTATAAAATTCCCTAAGCCAGTCCTTGTAGAGCAGTTTTTTTCATAGACAATTGAATAGAGATAATGATAAGGAGTTGGGTAATTCAAGGCAAAATAGGCAAATCCGTCCTCAAACTTTCAACTAAGGGTTAACTTTGTCCTCCAACTTTTGAAAGGACCAATTTCGTCCTCAAACTCCATGTTTCCATATCAATGTCATCCTCCATCCGAGTTAGATACCACATAAGTGTGCCACATCAACAAACTGTGTCTTAGGGTTTCACTACACGAGCGAAAACTCAAAAGTACCCTTGCTTCCTTTAGTTTCTACCTCGCCGTTCCATCCTCGCAATGACATCTCTTTATTTCTTCCGCTTTCTCGTTCCTCTTCTGACTGCCCCCTGTTACTTCGATTGCAAATCGATAGCGTCAATGGCTTGTGGTGGCAGGCACATGAGCAGATTGATGCTGGGCAGGGAAGGAAGACCACAAGGCGGCAAGGAATTGGGCCACATGCTTGCTGAGATGGAGGTATGCATCGATTTTTTTCCACAAGTTGGAATTTTGCGAGTTTGATTGCTGCTCAGATTGGTTTGTTGCTCTAGTTTGTTTACTGTTTTGAAGCCGATTTTGCTTGTTGTTGGCAGCTGGAACGACTGCTTGATGAAGACACAAAAGGCATGATGGTTAGGATGGGGATTACATGTTGCCATGGTCAGTATCAGTATCAGTATCCAAGATTGGCTTATGGCTAGTCTGGTGTGGATGCAGGAAGAGAAAGAAAAGTAACTCAGGAATTGGTGGCTATGATTGAAAGCTTGTCAGAGCTGCTACCTTATTTGTATCGATAATGGGATGACCCAGTTCATTATCTCAGAGCCTTCGAATGGTCACCATCTTACTACTGATTTTGCTCTGCGACATTCCACGGCATTCTCTCGTTTGAAGACCAAAGTGCACCCAAGCTGTGGAATGCGTTTGGTTATGAAAAAGAGCAACAACAAAGATGGCCTTTATCTTGACAAAGACAGCACGAGGTAAAATGAGTTCCTAAACGGCTAAACCCATAGAAACTGCTTTGATCGAGACAGAGCGGTATTGTGGACGTAATCTGTCTCGAACCGACGAACCTGTGGGATCGACTCCTGGTCTGGTTGGTCATGTAGTCCAACCATCAGCGTATCTAGCTAGCCTCAGCAAAACATCTAGGTAGATAAGCAGCACGCTCTGGCCAATCGAACTAGCTGATGTGATTCGTTGACATAAATCATGTCTGTTGATCGACATCTCGTGCCAGTTTAATCGACCTTTGCTAGTACGGCGCGTCGTATTTGGTTTGCCATTTGGCAACATGGGCACGCATGCGCGGCTTGCACGCTGCGTAGCCGCGCCGGCGATTACATTTTCCCCCAGATCGAACGCTGGCTCACTGCTCACGTCGACGTTCGCAGGTGAGGGCCGCTCGCCCAACGCCACCAAACCTCTCCGAACTCTCCACCCGCGAACCCAACCAAGCTCACCAACGCCTCCCCGTTCGTCCTCCCTCCTCCCCCCACCATCCCACAGGGCGCATCCCATCAACCTGGCCGGTCAAAACCCACGCGCCGGCCGGGCCAGCCAGGGCACGCACGCCACGCCGGCGCGCGCGGCTCCACTCGACACTGGCGGCCGGCCATCTATTTATGCCCCGGGTCTCGTCCAGCCCGTCTCGACGGCACGCCACATGCTCCTGCTACCTCATCTCCCCTCCCCCGCACGCGACACGCCAGGCAGCCAGCCAGGCCAACACCGAAGCCGAAGCCAGCCATAGCCGGCCGCCGCCGTACACCGCCCCAGTAGCGCCACTGCATCTGCATCGCGCTCCATCTACTGGCCGGTGCCATCTCCTCCGATCCCCTTGGACAGAAGCCCGGCCAGCCGGCTCCAGCTATAGCTGCCCGCCCTCGGCTTCAATGCCGCGCATTCAATCGCCTTGCCACGGGTAGGTGCGCGACGTCGCGGCGGATTGGCCCGTGCGCGCGCACCCAACGGCCCCCGGCGGCAATTTATGGTCGACCGCCCGTGCCGCTTCCCCTACTAGCCTCCTCCTCCATCCAGTCATCCACACCGGCCGGTCACCAGGCCGCCGTCGGTGAGGTCTCTTGCTCTCCATCAGCTGCTAGCTGCCGATATCATCGGCCATCCATCAGTCATCGCAAAAACCTGACGGGTGTCTTGTGAATGTGATATACGCATGCTTGCAGCTGTAGGAGAGCTTTGCTTTTGCAGCTAGGGACGTACTGGTAGTGAGTGAGTGTAGTACTTGTGCTTTGGTAGTGGTAAGACCCACGTACATGTACTGGGCCGGAAATTAATTGCCATCCATCTCAACTGTGCGCTGCGACCAGTTCTATAAAACCTCCGTCGTCCCTGCTCTGCGCTCTGCCATCCCGCCATCTCCCCTTGCAGCATTGCATTGCATTGCTTGCTCCATGTGGAGTCACTTATTACCGCCTTCACTATCTAGCTAGCTCAGCCACACAGCCAGCCAGCCAGCTTGACCTTCTCCGATCGTGTTCGATCCGTTGATCTAGCTGGTGCTGTGTGCGTACGTACGTGTGCACAGTACACTGCATTACAGTATCTATCATATCCAGCTGGTCACCGATCGCCGGCCGGCGATGGAGGTGGGGACGTGGGCGGTGGTGGTGGCGGCGGCGGCCGCGTACCTGGCGTGGTTCTGGCGTCTGTCGCGCGGGCTCAGCGGGCCGCGCGTGTGGCCGGTGCTCGGCAGCCTGCCGGGCCTGGTGCAGCACGCCGAGGACATGCACGAGTGGATCGCCGGCAACCTGCGCCGCGCGGGCGGCACGTACCAGACGTGCATCTTCGCGGTGCCCGGCGTGGCGCGCCGCGGCGGGCTGGTCACCGTCACCTGCGAGCCGCGCAACCTGGAGCACGTCCTCAAGTCTCGCTTCGACAACTACCCCAAGGGCCCCTTCTGGCACGCCGTCTTCCGCGACCTCCTTGGCGACGGCATCTTCAACTCCGACGGCGACACCTGGGTGGCGCAGCGCAAGACCGCCGCGCTCGAGTTCACCACCCGCACCCTCCGCACCGCCATGTCCCGCTGGGTGTCGCGCTCCATCCACCTCCGGCTGCTCCCCATCCTGGACGAGGCCGCCGGCGGCAAGACGCACGTCGACCTCCAGGACCTCCTCCTCCGCCTCACCTTCGACAACATCTGCGGCCTGGCGTTCGGCAAGGACCCCGAGACGCTCGCGCCGGGCCTGCCGGAGAACGCCTTCGCCTCGGCCTTCGACCGCGCCACGGAGGCCACCCTCAACCGCTTCATCTTCCCCGAGTGCCTGTGGCGCTGCAAGAAGTGGCTGGGCCTCGGCATGGAGACCACGCTGGCCCGCAGCGTCGCGCACGTCGACGAGTACCTCGCCGCCGTCATCAAGGCCCGCAAGCTCGAGCTCGCCGGCAGCGGCGGCAGGTACGACGACCTGCTGTCCCGGTTCATGCGCAAGGGCTCCTACTCGGACGAGTCCCTGCAGCACGTGGCGCTCAACTTCATCCTCGCCGGCCGGGACACCTCCTCCGTCGCGCTCTCCTGGTTCTTCTGGCTCGTGTCCACGCACCCCGCCGTGGAGCGCGAGGTCGTGCGCGAGCTCTGCGCCGCGCTCGCCGCGTCCCGCGGCACCCACGACCCGGCGTCGTGGCTGGCGGCGCCCTTCACCTTCGAGGAGCTCGACCGCCTCGTCTACCTCAAGGCGGCGCTCTCGGAGACCCTTCCGCCCGGAGCGGTGGCTCTCCTCCGACGGCGCCCGGTTCGAGCCCCAGGACTCGTTCCGGTTCGTGGCATTCAACGCCGGGCCGAGGATCTGCCTGGGCAAGGACCTGGCCTACCTGCAGATGAAGAACATCGCCGGCAGCGTGCTCCTCCGCCACCGGCTCGCCGTCGCGCCGGGCCACCGCGTGGAGCAGAAGATGTCGCTGACGCTGTTCATGAAGTACGGGCTGCGGATGGAGGTGCACCCGCGCGACCTGGCGCCGGTCATCGACGAGCTCCGCGGCGCCGGCGCGGCGGCGAGGCCGGCCACGGCGCCGTGCGCGTAGAAGATCCGGGGCTCCGTGCGCCAAGATCCGTGCGGCGGCCGGGGAGGCACTGGGCATTGAATGTGTAGATAAGCGTACTACTACTACAAGACAGTAAGTAAATTAAATTGGTTTGGTGAGAGCATTCAAGTCACTAATTTCCGGAATTTGCCATTCTGATGAGGGAGATGGGGAAATTTTGCAATTGGCAAGAAGATCTAGCTAGATTTGGATCCGAGCATGTGACTACCACTACTACGTAGTACAAAGGGGTGAAACGTGAAAGAAAGGGAGAGAGTAAAATTAAACATACGAGTAATAATTCAGGATCGAGTGCTGCAGACTATTTTGTTCGAGGTAGTTCGTGTTGGTGACCGGCCAACACTTCTTCTCTATTCTATTATTCTTTCAGACTTTTCCATGTTTTACCAATCTATTAATCCCTAGAGAGTTGTTAAATCTACCAACACATGTAAAGTAAACCTGTACTGAATCTTCTTTGCTTCTTTGAGACCATCATTTTCATCGGCAAATTTCTTGTCCCATCAGTGGTCGATGCATGACACGGGTATCGTGTTGCTTTCCATTGCTACAAAGCGATAGAAACCGTAAAAAGCTCGGCGTTCTGCATGCACCGATCGTCCGATCCTTTTCGCTCGTACGCGTGCACACATCGGTGTCTTAGAATTGAATATTGATGGCGTTCGTTGGCGCCGTTCGTTCCGGTGAAGACCTTCAGGCTGCAGATGCAGTTGCAGTAGTCTTGCAGAGCTACTGAGAATTGCAGGCGCATAAAGGCGACGACGTCGATGTCGCTGGCCGACTGACCGTGCAAGATCATATTCTGCGTCGGGCCTGCATCTGCGGGTTCGTTATGCATACACTCTTCTTGTGACGACAACGATGTTTCCATTCAAATATCGTGCATTATTATGTGTTGTGTGGCACGCGACAGCGATGGTCACGTCCGGATCAGCAAAGAGTTAGAAAATACCAAGCCCAGATCGTTGGTCCAGATGTGGTTGCTTACCTGCACTGCATTCGATCTGGTCATCTGGTTCAACGGTTGGTTACGGTTGATGCAACCGTATGATCTACTGCATGCATCAGTATCGCCTGCTTGTTGCTTGTCAGTGAGGGTATGCGGCTTGCTAACTAAAAGAACCCAGTCTGGTTTTGTCAGGGTTGCAGAATTATCTCATCCAGAGAATGAATCACAGGATACAGGTGTAGTTTTACCTGTGTGGCTGAAGATCATCTACGAGGAGGTCCATCGGCGGGAAGAACTGCCGCTAGCAACACTCTGTTTCTCTCGTGCAACGAGGGCGCAGGAAACACGAGGGCATGGCTGATGCAATCTGGCACCTTTATTTGCTGCAACTTGCTAGCGCAACAGGAACTGCTACCAGCCTGTGGCAGTGACTACTGATGACTAGTAGTGGACTATTGGAGTATTACATGTCATCAGGCCAATATTAATGGTAGGTCTCTTTGGTTGTTGTTTATTTCTAGGAGTGTCACAACACTTGAAGTGTTTGAAGTCCATAAGTGCAATCCCAACCCATTCTATAGTTGCTAAGTCATCTAGAAACTATATGTTTCCAATGTGTCAAAATAAATTATGCTTCAATCTCCTCTCTTCTCTCTCCCTATCCCCTTCCTGTTTCTTGCGTAGCTATGGTTTCTTACATGAGAAATTATCTCATTTTCTTTTCTTAGTTACTCTCATACCACCTCTTTTTAACCAAATTGCTTACATAGCAATCTATTTAATTCTATGAAAATTTAGTCAATAGATTGGAACCCGCCTAAAGGAAATAACACCTTCATTTTAATATTTCACAATCTGCTCACAGTCTGTAGTAGTTGTTATGCATGGAATTGGAGAACGGTTGGACAAAATGAAACTAGGCACCCCAAGTATTGAACAGACCAGACGCTCCAAGTATCAAACAATTGTAAGATTTAGAAACAACATGCACTCCCTCTTCAGAAGGTCAATTCCAACCAAAAACCACCAGGTAGTTTTCATACAATGCCATATAGACAACACTTTGTAAAACTATTTTGTTCTCAATGCACCTATTCATTGTCAAGCAATTAATTGGCCAGTCAATTCTCTCTCATATCCACCAATCATTGTTCTTTCCTGTTGAAACCATATCTTAAGACCCGACTTCTTCCTCATTTTCTTTTTTCCTCTTATTTAATATGTCGTCACAATATACCTAAAAGAATCTTAATTAAGTGGTAACAACTAATATCACGTGGCCCATGCTATTCGGAGCATTGGATTGTCCTAAATATGTTGCCATGTCATGGGATTTGTCTACTACACCCTCTCTTCTAAATAATAGATCATTTTGGGTTTTCTAGATATAATTGTATTTATACTATAATTATCGGAATAATTGTTGAAAGCTCAAATGATGGATATGCAAGTATGATAGCTTAGCATATGTCTAGCTGCATAACAAAAACTAGTAGTATATAACATCTCATTTTTAAACAAAAATTTGGAGTCACCTGAAAAACTGCGATGTTTATCCTCTAATGGACATATTTCAAAATAAATCCTTTAATGGTCAGTGAGAGGATCAGGGACAACAGAACTTGCGCCCATAAATAAACAACGCTCGTTTACCCTTCATCTTAGTTCATCACATATTCGCATGTAAAGCCAACCAACCCTTGTGTTTATGTTTTACTTTACGGCCACTGAATCGTTTTAATTGGCAAAAAAACACTGCCAACTTAGACGAGATCATCTCTGGTGCAAACATGAAGTAGGTCGTTTTAGGTTTTGTGTAAACATGGGAACATAAAAGAGTAGTATATACTAAAACGTTGTGGCTTGGACCAGAGAGTATGGATGTCACACACTAGTAACAGACTTGTTAAAAAATATGAAATTGAGCATTACTTCCTATAGGTTTCCATTAACTCCGTCCATACGCCTTAAAGCTAATGTTCTAAGTCATAGTGTCTCTCCTACTGATATTTTTTTCTGTCATCTTCCTCCTCTTTCCCCTTACGACCCGATGGCGTTAACAATAGCATGCCCGAGGATTGAACATGGGCTATATATACCAAAAAGGTTACATTGCAGAAGGCTACATATATTCAAGAGTTTTTGTTTTATTTATTTTACGTATATTAACTTTCTAAGAACTTGTATGCTTTCTAGTTTTATTAAAAAAAACAGCGGAGTGTACAATGTCGGGTATTCATGCTTATGTTTTGTTGAGTTGGAATTAACTTTACGAAAAACTATATGTTTTGTCTTTGACTACTGTCAAGCTTGCATATGTTGGCTTTCACTTCGACTAGGTAAATTCTTTTAAGGTCGTCTCTAGCAGCATGGTCGAAAAAACAAGGGAGAAATCTAAATTACACCCTTCAACCATCATATAAGTCTAATTTTCAACCCTCCACTGTAAAACCAGACACTATAGGCCATCCAGCTATTGAAAACATGGAAATTTGGACCTCTGGGCTGTTTCCAAAGCGGTTTTTGATTTTTTTGGATTTTTAAAAGTGGTTAAATCTATACTATAAAGAGAATAACTTTTGAAAACACTTCTCACCAAAATTAGAGCCACACCCACCTCACAGAGGACCCACCCGTTATGAAAAAATCTTTAAAAAATCTAAACCAATTTATTTTAATTTAGAAAATTATGAAATTGGTTCCCAAAAAAATCTAAAAATGTAACATTTATGTTGGTGCTCTATTGCAAAATGATAATTTGAATAAATAATAACTATGACTACGAGCAGTAAAAAAAATGAGAAACAAGATAGAAATAGCTTCCAATAGAGCACCACATTGAGGTTACATTTTTAGAATATTTACGATATTGGTTTCGTATTTTTTAAAATTTAACTTGAATTATTCATGATATTTTAATATTAAATCATTTTCTTATTTTTCTAAAAAATGGAAACCACATCTGAAACCACCCAAAGGTCCAAATTTACATGGTTTATTCTATGAAAATTTAGTCGATGTCTGGTTTTATAGTAGAAGGTTGAAAATCAGACTTTTGTGATTTGAAGGGTGTAAATTGGATTTTTCCTAAAAAATAATGCTAATTTATATATTTCTGTCTCATCTGTCAAGCTTCACATGACAACAGTCACGTTATGCGCTCTTATATTTTCTCGATCCATGAGAAATCGCCCACCAATTGTTTCATCACTAGCGAAGACTCAGTCTCTTCTTTTTCTATGTTCCACGTCAAAGGAATGCCTACTTAGTTGGCGAGGTCGCTGATTGTTGAAGAAGGCCTAATAAGCCTTGAATCGATGATACACACAACCATATTGATATTTTCGGATCCTTGCCCCTTAACTTATTATAAGCTTGTTGGAAGATTCCACACATGCTAGAGGCTGCCATCAGGTCTTATCTAAGCAAGGTGCTTAAGTTTTTTCACATTTTTCAAGTACTATCTTCGTCGCGTACGTGGAGATAGTAGCGTGCGGGAAGTTTAGGCCTTGTTTAGATGTTAGAATTGGGAGGGTGAATTTGGGAGTATGATGTCACTTCGTAATCATTGCGCCACTGTAGCATTTCGTTTGTATTTGTGAAAAATTATCAAAAATTGATTAATTAGGCTCAAAATGTTCGTCTCGCAGAGCACAACAACATGCTATGACATTTTATGACATTTAGTACTTCATACATGTTATGACATTTTAATATGACGGAGAATCTTCTTTTTACATAGTAAATTTAGAAGTGGAATTTGGGATCTAAACAAAGCCTTAGAGAGCGTTGGTTCCTGGCCACGTTTTGCCATGCCACGCATGCGGCTCGCTACAAATAGTTGGCTAATGTTTGGTTACTTTGAAAGCCGTGACACGCCAAACAAGACGCAATGTATTTTTACTCGATTTCACGTCGCAAGTGAGACTCCGGAAAACAACGCCTAAGCTGTGGTGCCGCCACATCTGCAGTTCTGCACGATGGCAGAACATGATCGGCAACCAAGCAGACTTGGCAACCGAACTGCATGAAAATGGTACGTATATTATTTGTTCATATTCAATTTCGTATTCAATTAAAGGAGTTTATATCCGTTCGAATCCGAATTCGGATAGTTAGTATCCGCTACTGATCTGAATCTGAATAGCAAAAGTTGGATATTTAGAATGTCGATATCCATTTATATATTATCCGTCATAAGTTGGCACTATCCGTATCCGATCCGAATCCGAGAGAAAAAACTATTTGTATTCGTATTCGGCGGTATCCGTCCATATTCGATCCGTTTTCATTCCTTATTAGGACTTCACAAGGTTTTTATAAGTTTTTTGGAAGGTATTTAATTAAACAAAAAAAAGAAAACCGTAGCAAAGCTAGTACTATTTGCGGGAAGTTATAAAGGGATCTGTTAACTGTAGCAGTACATGTTTCCGTGAACCACGGCCCTTGGAGTTTGAGAAGCTCACTGCGCGCTGGATCCTTGGAGCGCTGTGCTTCTCCGTACTGCGAAGGGAATTCTGGTAAAAGCATCGGAAAATCAAAATTAGTGCTCTTCAATGCTTCTACAGTATCCTTGCACCGAATAAATTCCAAAGGCACAAGTTTTGTTTATTTTTTCTTTTTTGCGCCTGGTACCGGTAGCTATAAATTAATTATATGTGATGCTAGCAGAGGTGATTTTGCTAAATCTATGCTGTTTCTTTTAATAATGGAACTGGGTAGCATAATCACCTTGGAGATACGGCGAATAATTATACTTCCACATGATTAGAGAAACCGCAGAATTAATGAATCATTAAAATATACCAGCATCATGACCCCAATAGTTATGACATTTGTTTTTTCTAGATATATCTATCCGGGAGTAGTATGATTATAGTGTCATGTAATAAATCTGGATTCTTTAGAATATTATAATATTTGATCCAATGCATTATATGATGCATGTAATATTGTATATTGATTTTACTAAAACTTCCATTGCTGTATAAATTGCATCGACCTCCGAATTAACCAAAAGAACCAAATACTATTCATTTCGATCTTTTTTTTCCTTTGTTTCATTCGTGATGAATAACATTGCACAGAACTATGATTCTCAACACCGGACACCCTTAACTGAAAAGAAAATCGCAATCGCATTCAGCAGTGTCGTCTTAATGATTGGTGACACCAACCGTGGAACTCATCATCACCTTCTCTCAACACAACATTCAATGGAAAGGGATGGCCTGGACAACCATCGCCGAAATCACATCAGCATGAAGCACTACAACAGGCTAAACAAGCCGTAAATAGAACACCGATGAAAGACCCTCGGCTGGGGCAATGCCCCAAACAAAGTTTGATGCTGATCTGTTGTTGCCTCCGCTGGAGAAAAATCAAAGGAGGAACACCACTTTATTTCGATCTAGCATCTTACAATCTACGGAGTAGGCATCACATATATATGGTGAGCCTTTTGCCAAAGACTCAGCACGACCCTAGTAATATAAGTCTAGACCAAATCGAGGTTAAGCTAATGAACAATGCGTGCTGCAATGAAGCATGAGCAAATATGGTGGCAGAGCTAACAGCATGTCACAAGCACAGTAAGCTAGGAGTGGGGCTTAATAAGATGATAGCGTCATTTCGATCAAAAAGATGATAGCGTCATAATAGCTCGAAGAGCAATACCCATTAGTCACTACAGTATGTATGTACCCTAAAGCTACACTGTTCTCTTTGTGGTAGCTAATGCTAAATTGCAAGATCACATTCAAATGTCTCATTTCTTGTACCAACCACACTTTCATCTCGTGAAAAATGTCTTGCACATAATGACATACGTAGGCATGATGAGATATATGCATGCTTCACAGCACAAATAAAATACTGCCTAGTAAATTAGCGATACACACCGAAAAAGGCTCCTTTTTGCCGCCGGCAACCCGGCCGTCGCTGCTGATCCGCCGCTAATCATAGCCCTCCTTCCAAGCTTACTTAAGTGCTTAACACTCCCAGCACATGCACAGCAACACCATAGTTAAACCTCGGCGGTTGGGCACAAAGAGCAGAGCGCAGCGCCCCGGACGGACCCCACACCACTGCACGGACAGCCCACAGGGATCCCGAACCGCACGAGATTCTCGCCACCACCACCACCAACCGGCAACCATCCCTCCCCCCTCACCCCCGTCCCGTCCCAGCACCAGCACACACCGCGGCGCGGCGCACGCACACTCCCCCCCGCTCGCTCTCCCCATCCATCCCACTCGCATCGCGCAAGCAGCAGCAGCAGCAGCAGCAGGCAGACAGGGCGAACAAAAACTGCCCCCCCTCCCCTCCCTCCGCCCCCGGCTCCTCTCCCGTCGTCGTCTCCTTTCCTCCCCCTCGCCCGCCCGCCCCGCGCGCCCGATTCCTCCCCGAGTTCGCCCGCCGTCGGTGCGCCTTCTGGAGCCGCCGCGATTTGCCCTGCCCCGTCGCCGGCGAGCTCGGTGCCCGCGGGCGGCCCGGCGCAGCAGGGCGGGTCTCCTCCTCCCGCCGCCGCCTTCGCTCGCTGCCTGGGAGGTGGCACCCACCGCCACCTCTGCTGCCCGCTCTCTAGTGTGCTACTTGACTGCGGCAGAGTGGAGATCCATCCGGGCTCCTGCTGGTTTCTTCGTCTCGCTGGTACGTGACACTGCCTCGCTTGGTTGCTTGGGCAGGTTGTTCTCGCACCTCGTGTTGTTTTGGGGGCCGTTTTTGGCTGCTGCGACTGCGAGCAATCAAATCGGAATCTTTACTTCCTCTCTGCACTCGCTTGCTATCTGGCGTGCTAATCTAGTCCATCCGTAGTTTGATTAGGCTGCTATTCTTCACTGGCATGATTAGGCGCGGTTTATTTTACAAAAAGCTTGGTGTTTTGACTCAGTCCACCCATGTTTAGTCTGCTTTTGCGTAAGTTCCAATTGGTGTAGAAGTCAGCTGAGCTATATCAGTATACTTAGTGTTAGTTTCTTCAGAACGGTTAGCGTGGTAGTTTTTGCAACCAGTCGGAATGCTACAGACTGGATTGCATATATTTTATGCCAGCAGTACATGTAATGGTTATTGCGTGAATGTTCTGGGAGAAATCTGCATACCATATGCCCGGTGTTTTTCATACATAATCATGATTTTGATTGGATAGTATGCCCTTCTGGCTGTTAGTTTTGTGGAGATTTTTTTGTCCTAGAAGATGACCGTGGACATAGTCATTATTTTTCAAGCAATTGATGAAAACTTAGCAACCCACTCACTATGTTCTATGTTCCTACATGAGGTTTAAATAGAAATACGGATACTAGGAGTGACCACCATCGTTGACACTTAGGGTCTATGAGAAAACCTGGATTGACTTGACTTTATGCCTTTTATGTGAGTATTGTTATGTACTTACATACATATAGATATAGATTACGGAAGTGCCAAAATTAGCCTCGCGAGTCTAGTTGATATCTGTCATGTTTATGCAATTAAGGGATGCACTATTAGGTGGGTCCAAGGTCAGGCCCACCAGCACTATTTGGGTGATGGGTCCGGCTTTGGACTGCGCCTTCTGATTTCATGGATGAATGGTCAGGATGCCATTGATCCACTTGAGTCGTTCTTTTTAAGTAGTATAGATAGAGATGAGGGTAGAATGACATTACAATCTCAAACAAAAGCTTATTGTGGGATTTGTTTCTTTTCGTTTTTAATATGAACTCATCAGCAAACTGCTGAAACAATGCTTATTGTACTTTGACCATTTCATTTTCATTATTTTACTTTTTAAAGTACACTTGCTTTTCATACTCTTAATGACTGTTTAATTTATTGAAAATTTTGAAATCGAACATTCTATTTCAGTCAGCTTATGAATCATTTTCTGATTTAGTGCTTATTATTGTTATTTATATATTCTATGTATATGATTTCAGGCATTGAGGTGGAGACACCGCTAAGCTGAAATTTTGTATTACCTGAGGAAGCAATAACAGGAAATTAACACTTTTTCCACAGTGTGGAGGGTTCATTGTTGGTCAACGGCTTTGTTGAAGTACCCAAATCCTCATGCTCGCCATCTCTAGCTAATTGTCATAGCATGGTAGCTGATCAATATGCATGACCTTGCTACGAGTATATAGCTAAATCCTCTGCAACACATTCTATATTCAGTATGCCAACATGGTGGGGAAAATCTTCATCCAAAGAAGTGAAAAAGACTGCCAAAGAAAACCTCATTGACACATTTCAGCGTCTCATAAGTTCAAATGAGCAAAAGGGAAGCAGAAAATCACGAGGAAGTCGTAGACATGGTAAAGACACAACTGGTGACAAAGGTTGCTGGTCTACCGCCCAATCTCGTTCAACATCCCCTTCAAAAGAGGTTTCTCGGTGTCAGAGCTTCGCGGTTGATAGACCGCAGGCTCAACCACTTCCTCTTCCTGGATCACGTGCTAGGGTGACACGGACTATTTCTGACATTACCGACTCGAAGTCCACAGTTGGAAAGCATGGCAAAGGACAACTGCTACCACTCCCTCGACCTCAAAAAAGACCTGAAGCTACTGAACCTGTTGTTGAAGAGCCTACTGCTTCGGTCTCCAGCAACTGTTCTATTGATAGTGATGATCCCGGAGATTCTCGGCTTCAGAGCCTTGTGGGAAATGAGGCTGAAAATGCGACTAGAGTTACTGCAACAAATAGTTCGAGGTATGCTCTCAGGTGCCATGAATAATTGCTTGTTTTTATAGGTTTCTGTAATTACTTGAATTTATGCTTATTTGAATAATCTGCTTGTGAAGTGTTGTGCACAAAGAGCGCTCTAGTGCCATCACCAGAAAGAGCACCAAAGAAGTTGCAAAGCCAAACAATGCTTTTCTCAGTAACCAAATTCTGTCAACATCTCCAAGAGGTACTGTTTCTGACAGTTATCAATCCAATTTACAAAGCCCAAGACAGATTACCTTGGAGAGTGCTCCCAATAGTTTGATGTCAAGTCCTTCTCGAAGCCCAAGAATCATATGTCCCGATCAGATTCCAACTTCAGCTTTTTGGGCAGTGAAGCCTCATGCCGATGTAACTTTCCTTGGGTCTGGTCAGTGCTCCAGTCCAGGTTCTGGTCAGACATCTGGTCATAATTCAGTGGGAGGTGATATGCTAGCCCAGCTCTTTTGGCAGCCCAGCCGAGGTAGTCCAGAGTGTTCACCGATTCCAAGTCCAAGAATGACAAGTCCTGGTCCAAGTTCTAGGGTGCATAGTGGAAGTGTTTCTCCTTTGCACCCAAGGGCTGGTGGGGTGGCTCCTGAATCTCCAACAAGTCGACATGCTGAAGGGAAGAAGAAGCAAACCCATAGATTGCCGCTTCCACCATTAAGCATCTCTAATAGTTCCACCTTTTTACCAAATAACTCTACCCCAACTAGTCCTATATCTCGTAGTCCTGGTAGAACAGAGAATCCACCCAGTCCTGGATCACGGTGGAAGAAGGGAAAACTGATTGGCCGTGGGACATTTGGCCATGTATATGTTGGTTTTAACAGGTACACCTTTTGCCCTTTCATGCATGGAACTGGAGATTATTCTCATTTCAGTTTGTATTTCAATTGAAGTCATAATATGATTTTGTACAAATTGGCCTGGGTTCTTTATCAAATCTTTTGTAGGTAGCCACTAAGTCACATTTTTTTGTGCCTTTGAGTTTTGAATGTTCAATTTTCTGTTATGGCTTTGTTGCTGATCTGTTTGAAGTGTTGCTAACCACCAAGAAAAGCAAGTTACTAGCTGCTTTATTTTCTTCTAATAACTTCTCTTGCAATCCATCACTGGTTTGTGAAACCACAAGTAATATCATGATTAACGTATTGGTACATTTAGAAGGAGTCATTAGTGCAAATGCTGTACTTAAAATTTACTTTTATCTGTGCTGCAAGAAGTTTGTGCTAGAATAGATCACATATTTTAATATAAGCAGTAAAGAATTACTCTGGATCTTAGTTTTTTTTTCTTGGATGGTATCTTTATTCCTTTTACAATTGATGAAGTGGTCCTTTGAAAACATTATATGTGGATCACGATGACTCATCATGTCTCTTGATTAGTGTGCACTGAATTTATTGTTGTACTTGATCATTATTTGTTTCTTCTATTTAATTGTTCATTGTCATCTACTTCAGTGATAAAGGTGAAATGTGTGCTATGAAGGAGGTTACCCTTTTCTCAGATGATCCTAAATCAAAAGAAAGTGCAAAGCAGCTGTGCCAGGTATGGTGTTTTCTATGTTCACACTCAATATTGAAAATCCACTTGTTCACCATGACTCCTTATGCTGTACTCTCTCTTTTGACATTATTATTCATTTCACAGGAAATATCACTTCTGAGCCGACTTCAGCATCCAAACATTGTGCGGTACTATGGATCTGAAACGGTATAAACTGCTTCCTTTAGTTATAATCTACTGCTAATATACTAAAGTATTCATATGATTGTTATGACTGCCTGCATCTTTCCATGATTGCATTGGTATCTGAACAGTTTATTTTCCCTACTCTTAACTACACTCTTCCTGTAGTGAATATTAGGGAATAAAAAAAAATTGAAACCTGCAGAATAGCATATGCTTTGCTTTTTTTCCCCTGCATTTTGTGATTATTCTAAATGTATCTCCGTACTATATTCAAAACAGGTTGATGATAAGCTTTACATATACCTGGAGTATGTTTCTGGTGGATCTATACATAAGCTTCTCCAAGAGTATGGGCAATTTGGTGAACAAGCAATTCGCAGTTATACTAAGCAAATACTTTTGGGCCTAGCATATTTACATGCAAAAAATACAGTACACAGGTAACATTATTTATATAGTCTCCCTTTTTAGGTCTATTATTGTATACGCTAGGGGCTTGCAATTTATTTTGTATCTTCGCTTTTGCTTACTATCTTCCTAAATTTGCAGGGACATCAAAGGCGCAAACATATTGGTTGACCCTAATGGCCGTGTAAAGCTTGCTGACTTTGGAATGGCAAAACATGTAAGTTTTGTACTCCTTTTTTTCTCTGTATCTGTAGAAAGCAGATCAAATTTCAAACGATAGTATTTTATCTTCACATAAGGAAATGTAGTACGAGCACTTTCCTTTTACACCTGGATCTCTACTGGTTCAACTTCTTTGATAAGAGTTGGGACCTTTATTTTGGTCCTTGTTGTCCCTGCTAGAGTATCTTCTGGCTTACTCCCTCTGTCCCTTTTTAATTGTCGCCGTTGGTTTTCGTGCCACGATTTAGATTCGATTTGTAGAAAATATGTGTAACATTTTAATCTCCAAAAAAATTTGTTAAAAAACTAGATCAAAAGATCTATCTAATGGTACTAATTATACATCATAAATATTAATATATTTTAATATAAAATTAATTAAAATTATTTCTCGGAAAGTAGGACTAATCATGCTTTGGTCCTTGTTGTCCCTGCTAGCGTATCTTCTGGCTTAGATTTCTTTTCAGCCATGCTTGTCACTGGGCAGTAGTTCTGTCGCGTTAGATGTGGCGGTCCAACTTAGATGAGGTTTTCATTGTAACTTTATTTGTTATTTGGATAACTGCGTGTATTAAGTTTTATAATTTTGAGAATGTTTCCCCCCCCTCAAATGCTGATTCTTATATATACATAAATTTAACCTGTGAGCTTGTCTAAACATGTTTTTTGCTGTTTTGCTTCTTAGATCAATGGACAGCAGTGCCCTTTCTCATTTAAGGGTAGCCCATACTGGATGGCTCCTGAGGTATTGCTCCAAATCTTGCATTGTTTTTTCTGTTACTTTAATTGTTTTGGTTGGGTTTAAAAGTCTTGGCCTTCTTTGCTTATGCTGTGACAAATATGCAGGTTATAAAAAATTCTAGTGGATGTAACCTTGCAGTTGATATATGGAGTTTAGGATGCACAGTCCTAGAGATGGCTACCTCAAAACCACCATGGAGCCAATATGAAGGGGTTAGTGTTATACTCTGAAGCTATGATTTATGTTTCTCTACTCTCTAGTGTAAATTTCTGTTTCTCGGATAACATACTATGTAAGATGCATGATGCATCTTTTTTTCATTGTTCTTTTTCTCAAAACTGAGTAACTGACTGATTCTGCTTTGTAGTGAACCAAGACATCTAGGTCACAAAATTCTGGCCGCTTTTGGCTTAAGTTACAATCTGTCTGCATTTCAAACTATTTGTTCAGCACGACAAATTGTTTCATTTTACTGCCTTGAGCCCTCGATGCTTTTACAGTTCTTAGATCATGACTAGCCAAATAATTATCACAGAACTATCTCTTTATGCTGCATCTGAGCTTTGGAAGTTCATGGAATGCTTACTGAATTTATTTAAAAATATGAGAGGGCTAATTTTACATTTGTTTTTTTGTTGCTGCAAAAAATCTTGAAATGCTGCTCTGCCACTTTATACTATTGATGCTATGTTACCTTTTGTTTTGTAAGATGGTGTCTGTTCTTCACAACGTATAATTAGAATAATCTTTTTGTCAGTTGTCACCTGGATGCTAACATAGTAACATGCCTATTTACCTTTTTTTTCCCCATAGATTGCCGCAATGTTTAAGATAGGAAACAGTAAGGAGCTTCCGCCAATACCAGATCACCTCTCAGAAGAGGGAAAAGACTTCATAAGACAGTGCTTACAACGTGATCCATCCAGCCGTCCAACGGCAGTGGATCTTTTGCAGCATCCATTTGTACGAAATGCACCACCACTTGAAAAATCAGCTGCCTCTAATCCACTGGAACAGTTGACGGCTATATCCTGCAAAACAAATTCAAAGGTATTAACTGTTTACTGTTGCTGAAGCAATGTTATGGGTCAGCTAATTATCTGGCATGCTTCTTCAACCTGCAGATATATGTCTTCAGTTTTAGTTTTTTCTGTCCTTTCCCTATTTTCCCCCTTTTCATTCTTTTCTGTGGCCGTTAAAGGTTAATATTTGTCTACAAGGTCTACCAGCACACTAATGACCTACATAGAATATTAGTGCCATATCAATGGATGAGTGTCTTCTTATTTTATTTCTTTTTGCTGCTCATGACATTTCAGGTGGTTGGGCATGCCAGAAATATGTCCTCGCTTGGTTTGGAAGGCCAATCAATTTTCCAGAGAAGAGCTGCCAAATTTTCTTTGGCAAATAGGCAAGCCATTCAATTTTTGTTGAATTTGTCTGTTGAGTTCATAAATTCATGCTTTTTATATGTCCATATGAAGCGATTTTCAAGGACCAATAAACAAAACTAGATATCTGGTAGAGAATATTATATCCTAGTTTCCATGCAACCAAACCTTTTCATGGCATAATCTTTGTTTAAACTCTACCTTGAAGAGGAATGAAGTTAGATAGCATTTGAAAATAGGAAGTGGTAGTTGAAGCAGTGCCCTAATTATTACTTATTATATGGCATTCTGATCTGTCCTTTGTTTTGGCAATTGCCTTCTATAATTTGATTCGTGAAATCCTATGGAATTGCACTTGTGACTAAAGTTATTCTTTTTGAAATTTATTAAACAATGAAGTACCCACCTGTATAGAGCTGTCACATAGAGTAATTACATTTTCCTCTTTTCTGTAGACTATACTACTGCATTTTACTGTTACGTAGTTTTCAATCAACTCAACCCGGTGTGCCTGTCACAAAATATACAATTCAGTGATTTTTCTTGTCTGTCTCCATAAAAATATCTGCCCTCTAATTATTATTACCTTTGTGTAGTGATATCCATATACGGAGTAATATATCTTGCCCCGTATCTCCATGTGGAAGTCCACTTCTGAGATCAAGATCTCCACAACATCAAAATGGTAGAATGTCACCTTCTCCAATTTCTAGCCCCAGAACTACTTCGGGTGCTTCCACTCCTCTGACTGGTGGTTGTGGAGCTATTCCTTTAAACCATGCGAGGCTACCAGCTTACAGAAATGAGGGATTCACAGTTACATCAAATGATCATTTACCTAGCCGGCCTGTTGATCCAGTACATAGACGTTTTGTACGAGTGCAGCAACCTTCAGCAGGTCTTCAGGAGAGGGTAGTCTCTGAACCTGACATTCTGAGCTCTCAATTTGGAAAGATGAGACATGCAAATGCGTGGGATTCGCATGATAGGACATTGCCTTCTGAGCGTTCCTCTGTGCAGAGCTTTGGGGATCATGTGAAGCTAAAACCTTCACTGGACTTGAGGTCTGGTCCCCCTCACCCTGGGCGCAATCATGGCCATTGACTCTTTAGCAAAAATTGCTGCTTAAGCTTTCAGTCAGGTCTATGTGATAGCTATTGGTTCTATTCTAGGCTGGTTTGCTGAAAACCTTTAATTGTATCATATTACAAGAGATGTCCATTAATTATATCAGATGCTGACAGTTGGCAGTGGATAAAGATTCTCCGATGTCAATCCCATTACATCAAAAAAGGTATGTCCCCTGTCAGAATTTTCTTGTAACCAATTATTATATCTGTCACATGGAAAGGAAGAGGATTAAAACCTATCATGTAGGGCTGTAGAATAAAAAAATAACTGTTGTAAATGGACTACTTTACGCATTTACTAGTTCTATACAGCACATAATGGACGACATGTTACATGAGCACCACAGTTTTGCCCTTTTTTTTTTTAGAACAAGCTCTTTCTTTTTAGAAAATATGTGTCTGGATAACTTCATTGTTTGGTATTTCATTTAGTTGTCAAATTGTATGCATTGGTCATATTATGAATTGGATTTGGTAAAATTCTGAAACTTGACCTCATATGTGAGATGAATGACCTGAGACCTAGATTACTTTCAGTATCACCATTCAATCTTCTATTCATGTAATTTGTGCACACTGAAATTTGTTGAATTGCATTCTTGATTGACAGGTGAGACATGCCCAATCAGGAAGGGGATGTTGTATACTGGACTGTCCAGATACCGAAGGACTCAAAACATTAACTCTGAACCTGTATACTCTTACTCCCGTATCTACAACATTTTCTTTTTCGTTTTCTTTTATGGGGCTGGAGGCCATTGTACAGAAGGGAACTCAACTAGAAGTCCAAATTTGCACAGGAAAAAGCAAGTGAGCCGTTCACCACCCTTTTCTTTTCTTTTTTCTTTATTAAAACTTAACAGCTACATGTAAGTCAGCTGCTCACTGGAGAGTGTTGCTTCTGCTGCTGTAATACCGGGTCAATCCATTAAACATACCCATTACAATGGAATTCATGTGAAGTGCCTAACTGTTAATCAAATTAGCCAGTCCAAAATGTTGTCCATTCCCAGGCGTAGCCATCTGCACTCGTCTCCAGAAACAGGAATTTTTATCGTGTAAAGTTCTTGTGAAATCTTTTTCCAAACGGGCTTTATGCACGCCTGGTAAACTGGTGGTGGCCGGTGTCACCCTCAAGATCGCTGCATCTGGGATGGGGTCACATGATGTCTACCATCCCAGTGGTCCGGTGAAAATGCGGTAGGCTGCTAGTGGTAAAGGCGCCTGTGTTGCATTTGCTGCACTGCACATCTCTGCACCCTAGCTTCGAAAGGGCCTTGGCGGCACGCGAGTTGCGATGCAAAACGAATCATGGAACAACCCATGTGCCATGGGCCGTGGAG
Source organism: Echinochloa crus-galli (assembly GCA_900205405.1). Classification (NCBI taxonomy): domain Eukaryota; kingdom Viridiplantae; phylum Streptophyta; class Magnoliopsida; order Poales; family Poaceae; genus Echinochloa; species Echinochloa crus-galli. Next base: position 577,825 of record OAMR01000218.1, on the reverse strand, counting down.
TACGCAAGCAGCAATGCATTAGGCCCCGGGTCCCCCATCCACTATGGTCTTTTACACCTGTCGTCCATCATCTTCGTCTCGTCCTCACCCCAATCAGCAATCATGGCGCAGCTGGAGCTTGAAGGCCACAACAATGGCACCAGGTCCCACCACTAGTCCACACTACTGGCCTACTGCAGATTCAAAGTGAAGCACTGTAGTTGCTTCAATCCACTAACGGTTACGCTATGATCTGGCCTGCCTCTTATCATCTGCCTCCAATTAAGGTTGTCGCGACGCATTGTTCAGATTTCTGTTCTGAGCTCCGCTTTCTGTCATGTTATTAGTACTGCCTGGTTGTCATGATGCATATACGACCAAATGCGTATCTTACAACAAAGAAAAATCCAAATTCGATGGTTCTCACGTAAATTTCACTTGGATTCACATTTCACATCATATCTGCGCATTTCTCAGTTTCTTGTCAAGCCACATACTTATATTCACATAAACAGAGCAGCTGAGCGGAAAAACACTTGCAACCAATGATCATAACTTAATCTCCACGATAAGAAAAGCGTACACAGGTCGCGGTACAGAAATACACAGGTTCTGGGTTCAGAAAACAGAACAGCGTAGCAATCCTGAAGAGAGACGGAGAATCGACAGAGAGACTAGACGTGGGTGGGCACACAAGACATCAATGAGGGAAGAAGACGCTCGTTCTTCTTAGGACTGGCATGTCTGCAGCTTAAGACCTGCTCTTGAACGGGATGGCCCTGATGATCACCTGGTGGTAGATGGCAGCCAGGGCAGCGCCAATGAAGGGGCCGACCCAGAAGATCCACTGCAGACAACGATAAGAACACGAAAAAGGTTATACTGTATCTCCATGTGGAAGTCCACTTCTGAGATCAAGATCTCCACAACATCAAAACGGTAGAATGTCACCTTCTCCAATTTCTAGCCCCAGAACTACTTCAGGTGCTTCCACTCCTCTGACTGGTGGTTGTGGAGCTATTCCTTTAAACCATGCGAGGCTACCAGCTTACAGAAATGAGGGATTCACAGTTACATCAAATGATCATTTACCTAGCCGGCCTGTTGATCCAGTACATAGACGTTTTGTACGAGTGCAGCAACCTTCAGCAGGTCTTCAGGAGAGGGTAGTCTCTGAACCTGACATTCTGAGCTCTCAATTTGGAAAGATGAGACATGCAAATGTGTGGGATTCACATGATAGGACATTGCCTTCTGAGCGTTCCTCTCTGCAGAGCTTTGGGGATCATGTGAAGCTAAAACCTTCACTGGACTTGAGGTCTGGTCCTCCGCACCCTGGACGCAATCATGGCCATTGACTCTTTAGCAAAGTTGCTGCTTAAGCTTTCAGTCAGGTCTATGTGATAGCTATTGGTTCTATTCTAGGCTGGTTTGCTGAAAACCTTTAATTGTATCATATTACAAGAGATGTCCATTAATTATATCAGATGCTGACAGTTGGCAGTGGATAAAGATTCTCCGATGTCAATCCCATTACTTCAAAAAAGGTATGTCCCCTGTCAGAATTTTCTTGTAACCAATTATTATATCTGTCACATGGAAAGGAAGAGGATTGCAACCTATCATGTAGGGCTGTAGAATTAAAAAAAACTTTTGTAACTTCCTTACAACATTTACGAAAATATCATGCTGTAATTTTCTTGTAACTGTTGTTATTATGGACTACTTTACGCATTTACTAGTTCTATACAGCACATAATGGACGACATGTTACATGAGCACCACAGTTTTGCCCTTTTTTTTTTTAGAACAAGCTCTTTCTTTTTAGAAAATATGTGTCTGGATAACTTCATTGTTTGGTATTTCATTTAGTTGTCAAATTGTATGCATTGGTCATATTATGAATTGGATTTGGTAAAATTCTGAAACTTGACCTCATATGTGAGATGAATGACCTGAGACCTAGATTACTTTCAGTATCACCATTCAATCTTCTATTCATGTAATTTGTGCACACTGAAATTTGTTGAATTGCATTCTTGATTGACAGGTGAGACATGCCCAATCAGGAAGGGGATGTTGTATACTGGACTGTCCAGATACCGAAGGACTCAAAACATTAACTCTGAACCTGTATACTCTTACTCCCGTATCTACAACATTTTCTTTTTCGTTTTCTTTTATGGGGCTGGAGGCCATTGTACAGAAGGGAACTCAACTAGAAGTCCAAATTTGCACAGGAAAAAGCAAGTGAGCCGTTCACCACCCTTTTCTTTTCTTTTTTCTTTATTAAAACTTAACAGCTACATGTAAGTCAGCTGCTCACTGGAGAGTGTTGCTTCTGCTGCTGTAATACCGGGTCAATCCATTAAACATACCCATTACAATGGAATTCATGTGAAGTGCCTAACTGTTAATCAAATTAGCCAGTCCAAAATGTTGTCCATTCCCAGGCGTAGCCATCTGCACTCGTCTCCAGAAACAGGAATTTTTATCGTGTAAAGTTCTTGTGAAATCTTTTTCCAAACGGGCTTTATGCACGCCTGGTAAACTGGTGGTGGCCGGTGTCTGCCTCAAGATCGCTGCATCTGGGATGGGTCACATGATGTCTACCATCCCAGTGGTCCGGTGAAAATGCGGTAGGCTGCTAGTGGTAAAGGCGCCTGTGTTGCATTTGCTGCACTGCACATCTCTGCACCCTAGCTTCGAAAGGGCCTTGGCGGCACGCGAGTTGCGATGCAAAACGAATCATGGAACAACCCATGTGCCATGGGCCGTGGAGTACGCAAGCAGCAATGCATTAGGCCCCGGGTCCCCCATCCACTATGGTCTTTTACACCTGTCGTCCATCATCTTCGTCTCGTCCTCACCCCAATCAGCAATCATGGCGCAGCTGGAGCTTGAAGGCCACAACAATGGCACCAGGTCCCACCACTAGCACACACTACTGGCCTACTGCAGATTCAAAGTGGAGCACTGGAGTTTCTTCAATCCACTAACGGTTACGCTATGATCTGGCCTGCCTCTTATCATCTGCCTCCAATTAAGGTTGTCGCGACGCATTGTTCAGATTTCTGTTCTGGGCTCCGCTTTCTGTCATGTTATTAGTACTGCTGGTTGTCAGGATGCATATACGACCAAATGCGTCTCTTGCAACAAAGAAAAATCCAAATTCGATGGTGTTCTCATGGAAATTTCAATTGGATTCGCATTTCACGTGATAATATCTGCCCTTTATTAGTTTCTTGTCAAGCCAGACACTTATATTCACATAAACGGAGCAGCTGAGTGGAAAAACACTTGCAGCCAATGACCATAACTTAATCTCCACGATAAGAAAAGCGTACACAGGTCGCGGTACAGAAATACACAGGTTCTGGGTTCAGAAAACAGAACAGCGTAGCAATCCTGAAGAGAGACGGAGAATCGACAGAGAGACTAGGCGTGGGTGGGCACACAAGACATCAATGAGGGAAGAAGACGCTCGTTCTTCTTAGGACTGGCATGTCTCGGCAGGGCCGCTGCAGCTTAAGACCTGCTCTTGAACGGGATGGCCCTGATGATCACCTGGTGGTAGATGGCAGCCAGGGCAGCGCCAATGAAGGGGCCGACCCAGAAGATCCACTGCAGACAACGATAAGAACAACGAAAAAGGTTATACCAACTCTTCGGTGTCGATAGACGATTAAACAAGTTAACAAGGCCCGGAATGATATCATATCCTATAGACATAGCCTAGATTAATACATGCCAGCTACATGGATTGAGACAATCCTTTGTGATAAGATCAACACAGAGGCCATATAGCTATAAGATTATAGGTCATGCCTGTGAATGGCATGCCACTGTGTCTGCATCATTTGGGTTTGTTGAGTGAATGATTACTTGTAGTTTGCCCACAAAAATATTTCCCATCAGTAAGGTGAAAATAAATAAAGAACCTAGCTAGAGTTAGTATAGACTTTCCAGAACATGACACGTATTTGTTGCGCAATGGAAAGGCAGTGGTTGCATGTCTGATATTTGGATGAAGTCATTTCAGTGCGAGTGGTACCAAACCACTGGAAATGGAAAGTGGGTGAGAGAGGACTGAAGAAGGGGTTCCACTCACATGGTCGCTCCAGGCGTGGTGCCTGTTGTAGATGATGGCAGCGCCAAGGCTCCTAGCTGGGTTGATGCCAGTGCCAGTAATGGGGATGGTGGCAAGGTGGACCAGGAACACCGCGAACCCAATTGGCAGTGGGGCAAGGATCTGTTTTCACCAGGCAAGGATTTCATGGTAAGTATTAGCACAAACATGAAAAACATGTAATGAATACAGCATATATTTTCAATTTGTTGAAAAACAGCTGAGGAAGGAATCAGCTAAATTCCAGCTATAAATATACAGGACATAGAGTGAATCAGTTCATTACATGTGGATTCTAAATGTCGAAGACATAAATACTTGGGGAGTTAATGTCATCAGTACATGCATGCATAACGTATGAAGTACATTAAGTTGAACATCAGAAATTCAGAATACAAATTACAACCATCATATTAGATTTTAGTTGCAGATGTCGACTAAATTACATGTATATAATGAGGCAAACCAATTGATGAAGAACTCTAACAATTGAACAAACTTGGGAAATGAAGGAGCAGTAGTACTTACAGGAACATGGGAGTCCCTGGCGTTCCTCTTGGCGTCAGTGGCCGAGAAGACGGTGTAGACCAGGACAAAGGTGCCAATGATCTCAGCGCCAAGGCCTGATCCCTTGGTGTAGCCAGAGGCGACAGCATTGGCGCCACCACCGTTGCCCATGTAAAGCCCCTGCTGGAAGCCCTTCACTACTCCAGCTCCACAGATGGCACCCAGGCATTGCATGACAATGTAGAAGATGGCCCTAGTCAGGGACAGCTTCCTGGCCAAGAACAGGCCGAACGTCACAGCCGGGTTGATGTGTCCACCTGTTGCAGTTGCAGGTAACAACCATTAGTGGCGGCCCTTGATTGTTGCAGTTGTTTTGTGCTTTATGCTTTCCTTCTCAGTTTAGTATTTTGAGATTAACCAGGTAATACTAGAGATCCAGTATAGAAAACAGGGCCACAAAATTTTAAGTACTGTACTACAAATTCACAACAATTAACCACTATACGTTAACTGATGTAGTTTCCTATGTACAACCCTCACAACCTACATAGGATCTTCTGCAGTTTATGCCTATTTTTACATCGAGTGAGCCACACTCAACTAATTAAAATGATGCTTTTCGTTTAAAAAACTGAAGCCCTACTGCGAAATAGTAGAATGAAGTGCTGCATCAAAGATGAACTACAGTACATGCCTGCCTTTTGCATAATAACAAGCAGCACATGCTAAAGAAGTACAGTATGTCAGTATGCAGAGTTGACGACGAAATATATTTATTACAAAAAGGAAGCATCCCTCGAGGGTCAAGACTCAAGAGAAGTACAAATTGGAGTACAAGCTAAAGGGAGCTGGCTTAAGATCTGTTTTCTTTTTCTTATCATAGAAAAAAGAATTAAGCAGGGGCTTGCTAATCCCCGTGCTGATGGCAGATAACTGTAAAGTGCTATGCTGGGAAGAAAGCAGAAGATCGAGGCACGTAAATTCAAGCTACTTTTGGAACAAGAAATAAGAAATTTAACAGATTTCAGCTAGTAATAACGACTAAACAAACATAATTATACAAAAGGATTGTTGTCTACACAAGTTTCTCTTGGATTCTCTCAACTCCTTTGTCCCAACTGTAGTATCTTTTTTTGTTTGAGCTTGCAACTGTAGTATCTCAGAAATTGCACACTACATGCTTTACTAAGTAGCTACTACCATATATGGAGGATTACTACTGAGGTTAGCAAGCTAAAGAACAGGTTGTATTGTACACTAGAAAATAGCCATAACAAAAAAAAGGCCAACACAAATCAAAGCAGAAATCTTGAACAAGAATTACAGCTAGATCAAGTCAACAACAAGTTGGCTGGAAAGAAAATTGAAGCCACTGCAAGAAAGAAGGAAGGAGAGCTGACCGGAGATGCCGGCGGTGCAGTAGACGAGCGCGAAGATCATCCCTCCGAAGGACCAGGCGATGCCCTGGATGCCGACGGTGGCGCACTTGGAGCTGGACTTGGAGACGCCCATGACGGTGAGGATGGTGATGTAGAGGAAGAGGAAGGTGGCTACGAACTCGGCGATGCCGGCGCGGTAGAAGGACCAAGACGAGAGCTCCCCGGGCTCGAACAGCGGCGCCGGCGGGGGCTCCTTGTAGTCCTTGTCGTCCCCGCCCTGCGCCGCCGTCCCGATGGGCTGACGCTCCGAGTACTTGTTGGCGCCCAGGCGCACGTCCTCCTCCTTCCCCTCCATTTCTTCTCTCTTTGCCTCTCTTCCCTTGAGCTCTTGGCCTCGGTGGTTTCTTGAAGCAGCGGTGTGTGTCTGTGCTGTGCGGCGGTGTGGTGTGGCTCTGGGGATTATAAAGGCAAGGCAGGGTGCAGGGAGCTCGGGAGCTGGACAGGTAGTGTGGAGACTGGAGAGTGAGTGAGGAAGGCACTCCCCTGTTTTTTCCTTTGTTTTTTTATTAGAAGGACACTGATGATGATGAGGTTCTGGAAAGGAAGGAAGAGAAGGTGGCGAGCAAGGGAGTGGGGGATGGGGCCCGCTGGCAGTGGGGGCAGACTGGCGGTTGATTAGATTCCGTTTTCTCTTGTATTATTTCCAGGCTTATCCATTTTGGTATATTTTTTGTTTCTAGCGAGGAAATTGGTGTGCAGAAACTTTGAAATAGGGAAAAACAATTGTAACAGAAGGATGGAACTGGAAGTTTTTTTAGCCTATCCAAGGTGATGACCAAAATTGGTAGAAAGAAACGGCCATATTTCACTAAAAAAAATTGAAGGGGGTGCACTGATTGAGCATATATTGCATCGATTTTCCCTCGATATGTTTCTTTTATTTTCCCGTGGAAAAGAGATATACACTTGCTTGCAATATTCTTTTGTTGCACTCATCCCTTGCTTAGGCCCCCCGAGCCTTTTCCTCACTTCGAAGGATTCTCTTGGCTCTGTCCGGGATCCGAGGGCAGCGCAGAGCGCACTGATCCAAAAGCCACAGCCCACAGACACGTAGGACAGCGACGGGCAAGCAAGAAATTGTTGAAAATTTGTGTGTGGTTTCAGTGCACCATGGCATACGCACGCAGCCGTCCATCGGCAGCGAATTGTCCATTGTTTATAGCTCCCAGCCTCCCCGTCCGAGCAACCCTGTCCTCTGCCTTTTTGTTATCACTTGTGGCTCTCCTCTTTCCTGCGTCGTGCTGCGTATGATCATCGGCTTAATCAGCTTTTAACAGTGACACACTGATAAAAGAAGGATGGCAGTATTACTGGAATTAGCTACCTTACGGCACCAGGGTTTACTGTTCCTGCCGCTGCTTTTAGCATGTGCTAGTAGAGCATGATTTCATTCATTGCGTCTGGATGGGTGATGGAACGTGAACCTAACCTCTTTGCTTTGTCATTCGGTATGGTCCTCCAGAAGCATCGCCGGTGCAAAAACTCAAGTGCAATTCACCCCAGAGCCAGAGGCTCAGCAACTTACCGAGGAAAGAATCCAGGCCATTGTTCCAAAAAGAATTCAGGACGGCGCTCTGGAATATGAACAAATGACATCGCCCATATCCTGATATGATATATGTAATATCCATAATTTCCTATGCTGCATGATGTTTCTTCTTTCGATAGTCAAAAAGTCCTCATGGACCAAACCTGCAGACCCCATCCGGCTGGTGACGCCGGTGAATGGCAAGGACCATGAACCGAGCAGTGCTGCCATTCACCGTGCTGCAACTTGTACCGGAATTCTGCAAATCTACGGCAGGGGATGGGGCATGGGGGAGGGTGAAAAGTTGCTGCGCCAAAGCGAGCTGCGAGCTGGTGCAGCAAGGGTACTTGCTGCTAGTACTACCATTTTGAAAATAAAATTGGGAGGAATCGGAAAGGCTGGGAAGACGTTATCAGTGATTGCATTCCAATCAACAGGCCTGGAATCGTGCAGATTTTCCAGCGATTCAGGGGCCCCATGCTACATTGCTACACACACTACGGACGGAATCTTTACACCGAAGCGCGCTCGATGATTATTGAGCCAAGCGCAAGGCCAACGTCCCCGCTCCACTCCACTCCTGCAGACGGAAACGTGGGGGCACGGCGGAGAAGCCGGAATTCCAGGACTGGAAAGCTGCGTCTCTGGAATTTGTAGCCTGAATTAGAATTTAGAAACGTCATTTTCAATGATCCCAAGCATGGATAACAGTTTTTTTTTCTCTGGATGAACAAGAAATGTTTGGTGGACTATTGCATGGAGGTGAGGAGGTCTTTACACGATTATACAGATAGCTAAGCTAATGCAGCTGTGGCTTTTCATCTACTACGACTTTCATGTGGGCATGTGGCACACGCACTCTCTGATGTTGGCGTACATAGCATGTGCAGAGTTGCAGCCTTCATGAATGGCAAGGCTTGCAGACGAGATTAGGTGATGATCCTGCCCGATGATCCTACGTCAGATTCGGCCCCAACCCAGACCAAGTTTCAGCTATCACAACCTTTCCAGACAAAAATCAGAATCAGATCATTATCGGAACTCCAACATGCAAGTATGTGCCTATCCATCTGTCAAGGCAGGTAGTGATATAATAGAACAGTACTCCTATGCTAAATCAAATCAGACACTGCCCGTGTACTAAACCAATCATCAAATACCAAGAACCGCCTGCACCAAAAATACTACCACTATCTCCTTTGGCACGTACAGGATCAGCTTCTAATCTCTGACGGAGGACAGTTGCATGGCCAGAAAGTTCAGAGCTGCACAAAAGCGGAGATCGGACCGTGTTTGTTTGGGGTGGAAATATTTTTCCACCTTAATCAATAATTAAAGGTATTAAATAAAGTCAGTTTATAAAATCAACTTCATAATATTGGATTATTTCACAAGACTTATCTAATGAAACATTTGACCGCACGATTAGAGAATAATTACTATAGTATGTAGTATTACTGTAGCAAAACATAGATTAATTAGGCTAATTAGATTCATCGTGCAAAGTTACACTCAATTTTAAATAGATTTTCTTTAAAAAAAATTTTCCGCGTACGAAAGAAACAGTCCGTTGGAAGCAAGTGCAGTACCGCCGCTGCCGCTCTGTTCCCTCACGTCGCAACGCGCCGCCGCCGCCGCAGAGGCGTGACCACGCGGCCGGCGCCGCCGTGCAGCGCAGAGGCCGCAGCGCCTGCCGCGTCACGCGCCCCACCGCCGGGCCAGCCGTGCGCCGCCACACACCACGTACTGGACGGCCCGAGGCCGCCGGGCGGCGCCACCACCAACGACCGCGCCCTTGTCGTCAGCCGGCGGTGGGGCCTGCTCCCCTGCGACTTTTAAATTAAAATCTCTTGGTGGTGGAACCTGGTGTTTGGAATTTGGATATGGCCAGCCGCCCAAGTCGATGGGCTTCAAATGATTGGCTGCAAATGGGAGGGAGCTGCTAAATCCACTCTGATTAGAATACGTAAAAAAGGTTATCGGCTGGGTTAGTTTAGTGACACTGTGACAGCAGAAAGGGCAACCACTGCCTGGCTGCCATTCTTGGGGCGGTGCAGGTCGTTAGGTCACGCTAATGACTGGCTCAGCTTCATCCCCCTGCTGCTAGGCTGGTACAAATATTTTCTATGGACGCCACTTTGTTGACGCACCAGACGCAGAAAAGGTCATTTGCAAATTGCAAGTTTCAGCAAACAGGGAAACACTACTCATAAAGTATATACGAGCTATGCGGACGAAGACAACCCAAATATACCTGCCGATGCTTTTTGTTCGTGCGATTAAAATTCGGATTGCCAGCCAAACAGCTGGCGACCAAAGCTGTCCTTGTTGCATTGCATTGCATGATTTGCGATTCTCCATCTCGGCTATGCTGCTTGCCACACGCATGATTATTGAGGATTCGCGCCTTTCTCGAGCCCAAGCATGAGGCGTCTCGGTTGGCAATGGCATCCCGTTGTCGACCCCTCTCCTGCTGTCTCCCTTGTGAAGTCGTTCTAGGCGAGATGGGACGCTAGCCACAGTTATCTTCCGTAGGTTCATGACACGTGTCAAAACTATTTCAGTATACACATTAGGAGTTGAATCAAACCATTCTCAATGCATGATCAACCTTGATTGAGGATATCAATATCACTTGTTTCAAAAGATCCATCATGAACTTTCTAGTGTAGTATCATGATTATCATGTTTTGTAGTTATTAGAGTTAAGAATGACAATAAGTCTGGACGAGAATTGTAGCTGCTTGATTTTGAATAGATAGGTTATTATCCTCGTCTGACAAGTTGGTCGTTGTTGGCTTAGGGTGGAATGGATCTGCAGAGCTTAGAGCATCTCCAAAAGTGTCAAAAAATAAAGAGATAAAAAAACTGTTTGTGCGACTTTATCAAAAATTATTGGGAGTAAAAAATATCCCTCCACTCAACAGTTCCCAAAAAATTAGCCCTAAAAATGTTTAATTAATGCCACATCATCCATCTGTGGGCCCAAAAGCTGATTTTTTACCCACAGTGGATAGTAATAGTAACTCGGGGTAGTTCTCCGTTATTTTTTCGGAGGATTGAGAGAGCACAAAGGAGGAGTAAATTTAGCTCAAGACGGAGTCAATATTGGGCACGAGAAAAAATTAGGAACAACTTTGGATAACTGTTGGAGCCCTATTTTTTTCACTTCGTTCTCAAAATTAATTATTAGGAGCGTTTATTATGCACTCTTGGAGTTCCTCTTAGAATCGGGTCTCAACATACTAGTCGCATGCTGGGCAAACCCCACCGCACACAAATCTTGCAGCTCGTGAAAGCTGAGAGGTGGTGGCGTAGCTAGGATCTTAGCAAATGATATGCCACAATAGTTATTTCATACACAATTCAGTACAATTCATATAAAAATGATGTAATTCATATATAATTCAGTAAACAATTACAAATACTGTAAAAAGTAACATACCAAGTCTACAAACGAAAAAAAGCCATGTATCAACTCTCTGTTCTCAAGAAAGTGACAATTACATTTGTTTCAATTACACACGCTAGGAAGCAATCCCCTTGCAAGATTGCACCTTGCAAAAAGAAAAACTGAAAGAATCAGATTAACGACTGACAAATACTAGATTCATTCGAAATTACTATTCGTTATTAATTTTTTCTTACACACTTCGTACATTCATCTTATTGATAAAATTATACAGATATTATTTGTTTTGTCTGTGACATGTTTTATCAGTTTAAACACAACTTGTATTTTCTCATAAATAAAAGAAATGATTAAATGTCGTGCAGCAACGAATAATAAACTGCAGACTTACAGGCCTGCACCGTGCACTCTTGCAGCAGATGGAAGAGCACAGGGCCATAATGGATTGTGTGTGTTGCTAGCTAAGCGTGCATACCTGCCCTAGGACTAGGAGGATTCTGCAATCGGCACCACGGTGGGCGACGGGCGAGGGGCGACGGCTGCCCGTGGCCTAGGCGGCCTGGCCAGTGGCGGTGGGCACTCGGCAGCATTAGCCATTTAGCCAACGACGGCGGATGGGCGAAGCAGCTGGTGCGGAGCGATCGGTGTCGGCCGCGCAACTGAAACGTTGAGCGAGGGGGTATAGCAGGCAAAATATCCAGTGGAATATAGCCAAGTTTGCGATTAACCCAGACTGTAGCCATCGGATGCAGATTGTATGGCCCAGATGAGCCTCCTAGAAATATAGCAAAGTTTGCGATTAACCCCCCGCTCCTATTTGAAATATTCGCCAAAAACACCTTGCTGGATGTAAAATTTGTGCAATAGACCCTCGCCTAACTTCTCCCGCATGCTGTTTCGGCTCTCACTATCAGCTCTCTTCCTCTCCCAAAAGCAGCAAGCTAGGGTTCAAGTCTGAGCACCACAGCCACTCCTCCCCTCCAGCCATCCACTCCTTACATTTTATTGTCTACACGTTAACTGAAATGCACATATATAACCATTAAAGTGTTCAACTTTTGTCAGTACAAAATCGTTTGGTCGTGTGCTCTAGATATCTAACATATGCAGACATACAACAAAGGCTTTACATGCTTGCTGATTTTCTGTCCGTTCTCTAAGTCCTGTACTAATACACTTTCCAGAAACAAGCAAATATGCATGTGCTTAGGAATTAATGCAGCTGCATATCAGCACAAATCTGAACGGTAGAAATGCAAGCAGTCTTGCGTTAGTGCACCAATCTTGATCTCAACACAAAAAATTCAGTGGAGCAAATTGACACAGTCCCACAAGATTTTCCTTGGAACAAAGCATCACAATTTATTTGGTGTAAGAACCAAATCTCACATCTCATATAAAAGAGGATAGCAATATTAAAAACCTGACAGCACCCACAATAAGAGTAACAAATTATTACAGTTCTGGCCCAGGTTATAAATAAACTGGTACTGTTCCAGTACCTCATTGTTCACCTGTTTGAACACGAGGCATGGGGAACGCACTCCCTGTAAGGCTGTCCGCACTCGTGTTCCTCTATTTGCTTTCTCCAAACAGCCCATTCAGCAAGATTCCTTTCTCTATACCAATTTCTTCCGCACTCATGTTTCCTCTATACTGCCTCCTCTATCCCAACTACCACATATTTTACTTTTTCTTTTATTTTCCATTTTTTTTCCACCACGCCCCTCTTCTTCTCCCCACGCCGCCCGCCGCCCCCTCCATTTTTTCCCCGCCGCTCCCTCTTCTTCTCCCCATGCCGCCCGCCGCCGCCCTCTCCACCGCGCCGCCGCCCTCTCCACCGCGCTCGCCGCCGCCGCCCTCTCCACAGCGCTTCTCCCCATACGAACGGCAGCTCGCGGCGGCCACCGACGACGGGCGCGGCTCGAGGCGGCGGACGGGCGCGGGCTGATGGCGCGGGCGACCGGCGAGCTGCTGCGACGAGCACCGGCGGCTCCGGTCTCCTCTACGGCTCCCTCCCTCCCTCAGCGAAGCGCGGCGGCGCGGCCCAGAGCCCCGGAGACGGCCGCGGCGACGCGGCGCGGAGACGGTCGTGGTGGCCCCGCGCAGGTCCCGCGGCGGCGAGGGGAGCAGTGCTGGCCGAGCGCGGTGGCTGCGAGGCGGGAGGACGACCTGGGGGCTCGGGCTCTTCCTCCTCTGTCGATGGTGGAGCGCGATACGGATACGTGGATACGTCATTTTCTATAAAAAGAGGATACGCGGATCGGATAAGTTTCATTACATTTGAAAATAAAAAAAATACCATAGTATATTATAAATTTATGAAATCAGTAGAAGCATAGCAGAAACATGAATAAAATTCAATCATTCGATTAGGGTGCTTTCAGTTTTAAAGCATCCAAAGTGCTTGTAGTCGGCTAATGCCCATGTTTTCTCCGTTTCTGATTCAAAAACACGTTTCCTCTTGTTCTCCTACTGTTATTACCTAGACTAAGGACAACTTAATTTGTTGCTGCCATGTACTCGTGGCTGGAAAAAGATCAAGAAAGAACAGTAGATCACGGTAGAGAACAAAAAAATCAAGCGAGAAGAATACTGGATCGGAAGGGAAGCAAGAAATCAAGTAACAAGAACCGGCAAATTAAAAGCACTAGATCAGAATGGGACTAAGGGCAGCAGCAATGTATCTTGCCGACCCAGGTAATTAGGTAGGGCCCAGTAAAAGTCGATAGTAGTTGTTCTGAAGCCCACAGTGCTTGCTAGCAGGAGTGGTGTTAAGCTGGGTCCCGCATATATGAGTAAAAAAATGATCACTCAACAACTACTAGAGGAGGCGTGCGGTGAGGTAAAAAGAAGAGAGTGGGAGAAACTATATTTTTATTCATGTTACCGGGTAGCAAGCTTACTTACTGCTTGGGGAATCTTTTAACTCTTACCGACTCCCACAGTGCTACTACCAGGTAACAGCAGATCCACATAGGCCTTACTTACTGCTTTTGCACCACATTGCTGGTGCCCTAACAATAGAATAGGGAATGATACTCGCTGAAGGTAGCAGCTAAGTCAGCGTCTTACCGCCGGCAAGGGTGTTTTTTTTTTGAAACAACGCCGGCAAGGGTTGGTGTTTGCCTGTTTGCTGTTTGGTGCGAGCGAGCGTCGGGCGGGGTGGCCGCTGGCGGCGGCAGCTTGGTGCGTGTGGGCATCAGGGGGGCGAGGCAATACACAGTGAAAATGTGCCGGGGGCAGTAGTGGGCCGACTAGACTGGGCCGAATTGACGATACACGTCAATGCGTCTCGGCGCACGTATCAGAGACTACGAAATCTATTTTTTTCGCCGATACTCCGTGGGTACGTATCAGACCCGTATCCAACGCGTATCCGATACGTGATACGTCGGCAAACTGCCGCACCGTGTTACATAGGTTAGTGAGTCCATATATAATTATCCCGTATTGCAATAGATAATAGATTAGAGCATTTTTTCATCTATATTCTATATCTATATCTATATATACTATAAGGATCCTAGAGAATTGAAAACGTTTTCTACCAAAAAAATCCACCCCCACCCTCTCACAGAGGCTCCACCTGTCAGATTTTTTTGGGTTGGGGGACGTGAGAAAGGCGGGAAAAACTTGATGTTCCAGGCGCTTTTAGTTCATTCTCCGCAAAACTTTTTTCACCCAACGTCCCGCGCGTACCCACCTCCAGCCAGGTGGGCCCCTAACTCCCCACGTGTACACAATTATCCCGTATTGCTAATAGACAAAAGATTGAAGAGTTTTTCTCCATATAAAATAAAGACCAACTAACTCAAAAAATAATGTGCCTCTAAATTTAAGAATAGCTAAAGCTCTATATACACACGTGCGTGCGCACGTGCCGCGTCTGCTAGTATAAATAAAGGCCAACTATCTCGAAAATGATGTGCCTTTAAATTTGAGAATACCTAAAGCTCTATATAGATGAGCGAGCAATATAAAATATTTTTATATTATATAAAAGCGATTCGCACGACTGGTTTGTTTACCATGTCCTACTCAAGTGGCAGGTGGAGCCTCTATGATGGGTGGAGGAGTTTTTTTCCAGGTAACAAAAATTTCAATTCTACTGGATCCTTAATAGTATATATATATAGTGTCGGGGACAAACCCAGGGGGTCCCCTAACCATCGGGGTAATCACCCTGTAAGAACATAAAAACACACTAGCCGCAAAAGAACCGCGTCATCGTCCAAACTCCGCCTCGCTCGAGGGTCGCGAGCCCCCTCGAGCGAGCCAAACAGCTCCGCCTCGCTCGAGGGTCGCGAGCCCCCTCGAGCGAGCCAAACAGCTCCGCCTCGCTCGAGGGTCGCGAGCCCCCTCGAGCGAGCCAAACAGCTCCGCCTCGCTCGAGGGTCGCGAGCCCCCTCGAGCGAGCCAAACAGCTCCGCCTCGCTCGAGGGTCGCGAGCCCCCTCGAGCGAGCCAAACAGCTCCGCCTCGCTCGAGGGTCGCGAGCCCCCTCGAGCAGGCGAAACAAGCTCCGCCTCGCTCGGGGGTAGCGAACCCCCTCGAGCGGGCAAAGCAGCCTCCGCCCGATACACTTCAGCGCACCGCCCGACGAAGGAAATAGGACCTTGCCGGTGTACTCCGGCAGCCCCAGGCCACCCCTCGAAACCGCTACAGACCAAGCACAGGGACGGCCACGACGCCCGCAGAAGACAGCACTCGACATGGGTCCTCCGCCAGGGTCAAGGACGATGGCAGGCCCGACGCCATGCTCTCAAGTACACCCCCCTGTGGCACACCTCACGCATGTACTTGTAAACGCCTCCCCCTCCTTTCTTTCCTTGGTCTATAAAAGGGAGGTCAGGACACACGAAAAAAGGGGAAAAAAAAAGAGGAAAAAAGAACGAGATCCGACTGGACGACCTCCCAACACTCGCTCTCAGGGACTTGGAGAAATCTCCTCTCCCGCCTTGCTTGTAGCCCCCCTCATCAAGCACTCCGGTGCAAGATAGTACAGCGCCTTTGAGCGCATTCTGCTGGACGTACGACCCCCACGGTCGGAACCAGGATAAACACCGTCTCATTGTACTAAACTCTTGCATCAACCGTCAAGGGACGGGACACAGCGCATTTCTGTTTAGGCGCCGGGGATTGGCCGACCAATTCCGGCACCGACAGTGGCGCGCCAGGTAGGGGGCGCGCTGTGATCGGTCACACCCGACAAGTTCCCTTGACGGCAAGTCGCGACGAGACCATGCCGCCCCGACCCGCCACGGGGTCCCCCGGTCCGCTTCCGCGCGGATACCGGATCACGTTTGGGAGCCTGGAGTTCGAAGCGACCGGTGAGGGCCTCCTCATGCGGCTCGCCTCCAGGCCGCCCAGCGCGACGCCCGACACCCCGACATCGCCGACGACAGTCCAGCTCAGGCGACGGCGGAGACTTCGCGAGCTTCAGGTTAAAACGGAGCAGCGCGTCGCTCCGCGCGTCGTCCTCCCCGATTGGGACGCCCACCTGCTGCTTCAGCCCGCGGCCACATTACAAGGGGGCGGACTCCCACCGGCAGCTCCCGCGGAGGGAACACACCGGGAAAATGTGGCCAGGCTAGCACGCCTCCCGTTCGGGATGAGCAACGCGGCCGCAAGCCACTCCACGGCGATCAGCACCATCCTGGGCGCGCGTGGAAACTCGCCAAGACCTCGGCGGGCCCCGATACGTGACCTCGACGCTTCTTCGCCCGGTGGGCTCCACTCCGAGTCTGCGGACGGAGAAGATGTGCGCGGCCAGGAGCACCCGGACCTGGATTACACCGAGTTGCGCAACCGCGAAAGCCTCATCGCCTTCCAGGCCGTTGCGGACTTCTGCCTCACCTGCTCCGACGACTCCAGCGACGGGGAATACGACCCCTCGCGGGAATGCTTCGTCCTCGACGGCGAAGTAGAGTCCGTGGGAGAGGACGAAGAGACGCACGACGAAGCCGGACGCGACGAACCGCAACCCAGCGCCCGGGGGCTTCACCCACTTGTTGGTAGCCATCGACAAGTTCTCGAAGTGGATCGAGGTCCAGGCCATCACCCGCATCAGGTCCGAGCAGGCAGTAATGTTCTTCACCAACATCATCCACCGATTCGGGGTACCCAACTCGATCATCACTGACAACGGCACCCATTGTCCGTTATAA
>OAMR01000218.1:518011-529117 GCA_900205405.1 Echinochloa crus-galli | reverse complement strand
CTTGGATACCATCAAACATTCATATACATACTCTTAATTTAAACGGAAACGCAAGAAATAGCATTACAAGGTCAAAAAACCAACTTGAAGTGGGACGCAGCAGAGCTTAAGACGACACGACGATAGTCGAAACACTAGGCAAGAACGTACTTGAGCAAAAAATAATCAACAGATTAATTATCACACACTAAAAATCCCCGTAGCACCCCATGCCACCACCGGTCCTCTTGCCCTTGTCGGTCTTCCCGCCGCCTCCTCTCCTCCTCTCCACGCCGGCGGCCGCCGCCGTGGAGTAGCTACCGTTGCCGTCGTCGAACATGAGCGGCGCCTCCGAGTCCCTCTGCTCGTCGTCGAGGAGGTCGTCGTGCGTGCGCACGTTGACACACGAGCACCGCTCCAGGGACGCGAAGAACACGGCGGCGATGCCGCCGCCGACCCAGCCGGCCACGCGGTCCAGCGGCGGCCACCCGCAGCCGTGCCCCTGGCTGCCGGACGACGACGACGGCGGCGGGCGGCGCGTCCGCGGCACGCCGGCCGAGCGGACGCCGCCGCAGAAGGGGACGCCCCACCTCGGGGACGCGATGGAGTTGGACGTGAGGGTTGGCATCCGCCGCCGGCTAGCTAAGGTGAGCGCTGCAATGGCGATGAAATGGATGGGAGGAGGAAAGGCAAACCCGCTCCCCGGCCTTTCCTGCAGTTTTGTTTAAAGGAAAGAGGAGCGCGCCGAATGGTTAAAGCTACCGGTCCTTTCCTATTTTGCCCTTGCAAAATTTTCAAAAATCCGTACATGGACGTTAGTTGTACTCTACAATCTGCTACTCCGCATTGCATACTAATTTTGATGGTTTGACATGTCTTGCACTCCACCCTACGTATTCTTGGTGATTCTCGGCAATTTGTGTTGCGTAAAAGGCAGAGTGGTCGATTGCTGTGTGGCAAGGAGTGTATGCAGCAACTTGTCCAGCGAGGAGTTCAGAATCAAGCAGTAGTTATGGTTAGGGAAGTTGGTTGCATGGTGTTTATCATGAATAAAATCCTAGGCTGAATGTCTCGACTTATTAATGCAGTTGTTTCTTTCAGTGATACTCTCTAAAAAACACAAAAATTATGTTATTTTAGCTAGGTTTGTTCTAAGCAAAACCATTTAATTTTGATCAAGTTTATATAAAAATACCGATATTTATGATATCAAACAAGTAACATTAGGCTCATTATGAAAATTCATAATATACAATTTGGTGTCATAAGTATTTGATTTTCTTATATCTAAATTTGGTCAAACTTACGAAATGGTTTGGCTTAAATTAGGACAAAATTAGAATGGGGTGGCTTTTAGACGGAGAGAGTAGACCAATGCTAGTACTTAGGTAGGATCATTTTCACTGACAGTATCGGATCATAGTATTTTTTTTTAGAGAAAGGACCTACAAGTCTCAGCCTTTGCTTGAAGGCATGCAGGACCAGGGTTCGAGCCCTGGCCGGTAGGCTCCCAGCTCTCGAGCACTACCACCGAGCTACATGCTAGTCTGCATATCGGATCATAGTATTGGGATCCCATAAGATTCTACAAAATATATATTTTACATAAGATTTGTTTGTATAAATTGAAGCTTACAACTTTTTTTTGCATATTCATGTGGATCGACCTATTAACATTATCTTTAATACAACTTCAACAATATTTTGTGTAACTAAATTATTTAAAAAACATTTCTATCAATTATTGTGCACGTAACCGAGCCATAAAGCTATTCGCTATGGGGAAAAGAACAGGAGGAGAGGTAAATACCGACAACTAGAAAGTAGACGTAGACTCTAGGAACATATGGAACCATACGGAATTGGATAGCATGCGCAATTGTTACTTTGTTACTCCAACAGCCTCTTCATAATATTAGCTAAATATAGAGTTTTTCCTCCTTTGTATAATATAAAAAGCATCTTTTTTAGATGGAAACCAACAGCCTCTCTAAATCCAGAGATATCCATGATTCAAACCACAACGTCAGCTCCAATCCGTTTTTCTCGAAATCAACCGATCGGCATCCCCGTCTCAACGCCCCGCTGCCTCATCCCTTCGAAGCCATGCCACACGCGCTTGCACGGCCAGCCGCCTGACGCCGCGTCCACGCGTGGTTCCCCGCCCCCCCGCCGGACGCCACGTCCGCGTCCACGCGCGGTTCGACGCCACGCCGCCTGACGCCGCATCCGCGTCCAGACGCGATTCAACGCCCCGCCGGTGGTGACTGCGACGCTTGACATTATTGATCATCCACCCTGGTTAGCAGAGCATTGCTCCAGTATCAGGGGAGGTGGGCGTCAACTGGTGCAGTCAGCACAACCATTTCAGCCATGAATATGTCATCGTTGAAGGAAGAAGATGAGTCAGCTGAGCTGAGGGAGGACACTGCTGTGCTGTTCTCTTCCTCTTCCGTAAGGATTTCTTGATCCCTGCAGTTGCCGCTGCAGAATGCCTTCTCACCACTGTAAAGGACATTCAGCAATCGTTCAGCATTCTTGGTTGTTTCTATGACTATGGAACAAGACATATTAACATGTTTTTCCCGATGAAGTTACTATCTAAATGCTACCCATTTCACACTGAATTCCTTTGATTGAAAAAAAAATGCAATCAAAGATTAGAAATGAATCATCAGATTCTTCAGTCAGTCTATCCAATTCAGGAGTGCTCTGATACCAGCAAACACATTCAGAATTCAGATCCCAAAGAACAAACACACTCGCAGATCAATCACAATCACTAGTTCTTCACTGTCACAACAAAAGATCGTTAGGATTGCAATCAAATAGAGTTTGATTTAAGCAGAAGCATCGCAGTTATGCAGGCACCTTAGCAGGTTTCTTACTGAAGAAACAAAAAGGTATTAACCACAAAATCCCATAAGATTTGAAACTAACAATCCCACATACCATCCTCACAAAAAGGGGGTCGAAACGATGATTACTACTAACCGGTGACGACATCAACCGTCGAGCGCTGCGCCCTGACCGCCGCCGCGGCCGCGGCGTCGCGGAGGCGGAGGAGCGGGAGCACCGAGACGCCGACCAGGAGCACGGCCCTCCTCCGCGTGGCGTCGTCCGCCGCCACCGATGGGGAGCGGGCGGCGTTGGACGCCGAGGCGACGACAGCGGTGGGCGCCCGGCCCGCGCCGCAGCCGCGGCGGCCGCGGGGTGCAGCTAGGAGTGCGGGGCGCGGCGGTTGCGGCGCCGGCGGCGAGAGGAGGAGCAGGTGGTGGTAACCCATTCCGGCGCCACCGAGGCCAAAAACCCTAGCCCCCCGTCGCTCGCCGCTGCCTCGATAGCTGGAGGCGGTGTGGCTAATCACGTGAGCATTTGCGGCAACGGAAATGGCGGGGCGTTGGGGTTTGGGGTTGGGAGTGGAACTAGGAGTGGCGACCTGACGACGGGCGCAGTCGGAAGCGGAGCCGGAGGAGACGGGGGCTTCGGCACTGTATGCGCGACTGACGTTCCGTGGGCTTTTGTAACATGCCGATTTTAGAAAGGATCGTCTTTTATTGGACCGGCCCATGGAAAGGCACGACGCTATCAGAGGTACCAAATGGGTTCATTTTGAACATAAGATGTTTGTCTTAATGCTATTTGAAAACTAGGGGGTGTTTGGATCCTATTGACAAAAGCAAAAAAGAGCAAAATTTTTGCCCTCAAGAAAAGATGACAAAAGTTTTACCATTACAGGTGTTTGGATCCAATGGAAAATTTTTTGGCAAAAACCCCATTCTCCCTCCTATCCACTCTTTCCCATGGCAAAAATTTTACCATTTTGCCCAATTTTGCCACAATGTTGACCCAAAAGATTTTTGCCATTTTATTTTCGATTTGCCCTTTTGCCAATTTTGCCATTTGCCTCCAAACACCCCATGACAAAAGAGCAAAATCAAAAATAAAATGGCAAAAATATTTTGGCTCAATATTATGGCAAAATTGAGCAAAAGGGCAAAAGTTTTGCCATGGAAAAGAGGGGATAGGAGAGAAAATGGGTTTTTTTTCCAAAAGTTTTGTCATTAGATCCAAACACCCCTAATAGCAAAACTTTTTCATCTCTTTTTTAGGCAAAAATTTTGCTCTTTTTGCTCTTACCATGTGGATCAAACACCCCCTAAAACTCCTAAGAAGGTCTCCCTAAAAAATATGAAAAATAAAGTGTTTCCTGTGTGAAGTTATCACGTTTCAAACCAATACCCATCTTTCGATCATAGAAGATTTATGTCGTTTCAAACCAATTCTTGTCGATCACGTGTCTCTAACAATGTGATAGTTTGCGAGAAGGAGAACAGCTGTGGAGGGAGGGCTGTACATATGAACAGGCCCGGCCCTGAGGGGGGTCGAGCTGTGCGGCCGCCCCGGGCCCCCCAACGGAAGGGGCCCCTCTTCAATGTATACTGTATACACGATGTATGTATCCTGTACGTAATAGACTTGGTAATCCGTAGCTTAACAAACTTGCATGTGTGTACGCTGTCTAGTTGGGCCAGGAGCCGGCAGGCCCAAAGGAAAAAATAATATGTTGTTGAGGCCACGAGGGTATATATCTCATCTGTAAATATTCTAACAAAATATGATATAGTTCCAGATATATCTTTGCGCGGCTGTGATAGACTTATTAGTTAACAATTATTCTATACAATTTTTCATTTGCATTGCAATTCTTTTGCACATATTTCATATCTCCATATATATCTGACATGTGTTTAATTGAACCACGTATGTGATGATTAACATGTGGCTGTAAAGAGCCTCCGACAGAGGAATGCATGGTCAACGGAGACAAATAGTAAGTTGTTTGGTCAGGGCTTCTGTGCTTGCTAAATTAACATCTCTCTCGCTTTTAGGTCTACCTGTGTTTTTTCCCTATCCCTCAATAAATATTAGATGGCAACATATATATAATTCCGTGAAAGTAATAATACTTTGTTCTGTTTGAAACAGTAAGCACTAGTATATATGTCTCGATAGCAAAAATTGGCCTCTCGATAGCATGTTGATGCAGACGGTTAATTCAAAACACCAGATAACAAAAAGGAGAACAAGTTCAGTGTCTCCATAAACAAATCGGCCAAACCGACGACTTCACTCCACGCCAAACGAGGTTGGAGGGTATCCAAGTGAAGAATATCATACCAAGAGAACTAAACTCAGCGCAATGACGACGCCTCGGTGATGAAAGGGAATGATTTGGTGAAACCGGCTAAATTGGTTTAGAGAATAACAAACTATGAATCCGTGTCTGAACGGTTTTCCCTTAAAGGACCAAACGATTTCGCCAGGCAGAGGAACAGGGAGAAGCACGCACCTGCTTGTCTCGGGACTGAGCTCCAGCTGCCAGGGCCGTGCGTGGTGATGTACCTAAAAGCAACTCCAACATATTGACAAAAACAATTCCCTTTCCCTATATTTCAAAATAAAAGAGATTGAGAGGTAAAATCCTTGCTCCAACAGATCCCCTTTCACAATCCCCTTTCCTTTTATTTTTTCTCAATCCCCTTTATCCTCCTCCCTCTCCCCTTTCTTTTCTCAATCATCATCCACTTTTTTTCAATCCCCTTTCCATCTTTTTCTCCTTCCCGGGCACGCTCTGCCTGCCCTAACACGCCGCCGCTCACGCTCCTGCCCGCGCCGCCGCCTGCGCGCCCGTGCCGCCTCGCCGTACCAGCCGTGCGCCGCTCGCCGGGCGCCGCCTCCACCACCCATCGGACGGGCGCCACCTCGCCGCTCGCGCCTGCCGCGCGTTGCCTCGCCGGCTGCACCCCGAGCGTGGCCGCCGGCGAGCCGCGCATGCCGAGCGTCCTCGAGTCTGCCCGTGCACCGTTGAGCCGCTCCGACCCGTCGCGCTGCTCGGCGCCGTGCTGCAGCAGGCCTCGCCGACGCGCTGCCTGGGCCTGGCACCACCCCGATTCAATCCCTGCCATGGCAATCAAATCGACAAATTTCGGTAATCTGCACGCAACACGAACCAAAACTTGAAAAACAGCTTGCTTGTGTTGCGTCAATCGGCAAATGGCAAGCAGGCTAGCACCTTGCGTGTGGGGCTTCTTGCCGGCGCTGCCTCTCGACTTGCTGTTGGGGGCAAGCAGCAGCAGGGCAGGTGGCGTTGTCTTGGCCGCCCGCGAGCTGCGCCGTCGGTCGCCCGTACGCCGCCCGTGCCGGCCGCCAGCTGCCGCGCGTTCGGCCGCCCTCGAGCCATATGCCACGACGCGTGTCGGCGCCCCGTGCTGCCTCGTCGCCGGTCGCTTGCACGCTGGCGAGCCGCACGCCTCGACGCGCCGCTCGCGGTCGGCCGTCGCGATGCCTCGTCGCCGGCCGGCGCGCCGCCGCGCTGCTGACCGTATGGTTCCACACCTCCTTGTCGCCGGTCGCCCGCCCGCCACCCAAGCCTCGGGCCAGACGGCTGTGTGCCGCCTCGCCGCCGCCCGCTACGGAGAGAAGAGGAAGAAAGAAAATATATGAGCTCAATGACATGTGGACCCAATGTATTAGGGGAAAGGGAAATAAGAAAGGGAATCTGCTGGAGACTATCTTTTCAATATATTAAAAATTTGAAAGGGGATCCCCTATAGTAAAAATAAAGGGAAAGGGGGAAGGAGATCTTCAGTGTCCACAGCACCCTACGGACCTTCGCTTTGTCCTGATCCATCTCTCCCCTCCTCCGGCACTCCCCTCTCCCTCTATCTCCAAGGTTTTCTCGCACACAAGCAAACAGTGAACGAAGGGCCCCAGAGCCTAGCAGTATATATAAAGAAGAGAGACCGGCAGTGGAGTTGCAAAGCAGTTCACCGTGGGCTGGCACGGTGAAAGCCACCCATTAAACCCCTGTACAGTTGAGACAGTTAGCGTCTATTTCTATCCTACGACTTACCCCAAATGTGAAGTGGGGAGCGGGTTGGCGCTACCAACCTTACGGATCACAGAATCATCAAATAACTCGGGCTTTTGTGATTTACGTTACTCCTAAAACGATGTGTTGATGACACTCAATATGCTCACACATGATGTAGTTGTATTTATCACAACACTAGAGTTGGTTTGTGCAAATTTAGTGTGCAACGCCTAGGAGGCATGAACTAATGGTACATCTCAGTGTCAAAATAGTTGCCAAAGGAGCTAACAAATGCCTCCAGGGGCGGAGCCAGGCTTCCAAGTCGCCGAGGTCATTTCCATGTTAACGTTGTCATCTCCATTAAATTCAAGTCAAATCTAGCAGCAAATAATAGGTTTATATAGAGTTTGCAAATATTTGACGATGTCAAGAGGGCGGGATCTTGGCGAGGTGCTTGTTGTTGTGCATCCACACCTTGAGGACCCGCCAGGATACGCCGACCTGGGCACAGAAGATCCCTCACCGCCCGTCCGACGCTGGCACCGCCCACCCAAGATCCCCCACCGCCCGGCCGGCGGCGCCCTCGCCACCCGGCGACCATCGCCGGGTCGATGCCTCCATCTTAAAATAGTTGGTAATGTTCACCTTTTTGCAAAACACAATACACACATAGACGAGATATGAGCTATTGGTATGCTTCTATCCTAAAATTGTTTGATGGATACGTCGTCTATCATTAAATTCTTGTGAACATATTCCACCACAAGAAAGTTTACCATATTGATTTTAATGTTGGTAACTTTACTTATGTTTTTTTTAAAAGGATCATTTACTTATGTTTTTTTAAAAAAGATCATTTTAAAGCATTTAACTAATAATAGAACCTGATTTTCAATTTTGACCAACGAGGGGGAACCCGAAACCCTAACCGACCGGGGGCAGTGGCGCGCTGGGCTACGCGGCGGGTCACGCGAGAGCGCTCCCGCGACGGGTTAGACTTTACAAAAAAATTTTATGTACACCCAATTTTTAAATCCTACGTCCGCCACTGCCGTATCGTTGTCCAAAACGACTTATAAATGTGATACGGTGGGAGTACATTACACTAACAAAATCAGAACTTTGACACATCTCCATTTTTGACAGATAACACCATTGGTCCAGGTGCCACCTTGCATTGCCGCAGTTACGAAACGCGCCAGCCTTGCTTCTAGGCCTAGGCAAAATACCCGATACCCGTACCTGAATTACCCGAACCCGGACCCGAATTACCCGAACCCGAGGTACCCGATCCCAAATTCGGGTAGCGATTTTGATTAACCGAAATTAGTTTGGGTAATTCGGGTAATAGACTCCGGTACCCGAATTACCCGAAGTTTGCCATCCTCTTTGTATTTTATCACGTGTTTTTAGTTGAACACTTGAAATTATCACTTTATTAGAATATAATTCACTTGTTTTGAATAAATGACTATAATATATTGTTCTCCACAAATTACTGTTGAAATTCTACACAAATTGTGGGTGAAATTATGTATAAATTGCTACTAAAATTTTGTGTATTTTGTTTTTTTTTTTAAATTCGGGTAGATCGGGTATACCCGAACCCGAATTATCGGGTACCCAAAATTTCGGGTAATGTTTTTTAAGGGCTAAAATCGGGTAGCTATTTTCATTACCCGAATATTCAATTACCCAAATTACCCGACCCGAAAAATTCGAGTAACCCGAACGCCTAGGACTACTTGCTTCATTGCATCATTGCATTTCTTTCCACAAAACTATCAAAATAAAACCACACTTAACTATGGGCTTGTTTGGGAGAGCTGCCACTCCAAAAAATGCAGCTCTGCTCCAGGAACTCCACCTTTTCCAGCTCCACCTCACCAACTCCAGAAAAATATGAAGCTCCAGAAAAAACCTGGAGTTTCAGGCGCACCCCTTGAGGAGCTCCAGAAAAAACCTGGAGTTGGCCTCTAGATTCACTTTTTTTATGGAGCTGGAGTTCCTGGAGTTGGATGTGTTTGGCTACAGGATTTTAGAGCGGAGCTAGAAAACGTGGAGCAAAACTCTCGCAAACAGGCCCTATATTTAGATAATATTTTAAATAAAGATAGAACATTATTTTATCACTCTAATATTTTGACTAATACGGATAAATACTTTAACAACACATACAAATAATTGTTTTTTCAAACAAAATGTTAAATATGATGTACAAATAATAGAATACTAAAGGTTAAACATCAAGAACATTTCATTGTATACAACAATCATATAAATCAAATACCATAAATAAATTATTATATCACGCATAAATAATTTAATATCATGAAAAATAAGCCTATAAAATAAATAAATTGGCTTCACAAAGTGATGAAAATAATTTTACATGTAGAACAAATATAATCACACGACGAATAATTTTTTATGATAAAAAAAATATTTACACAGATGAATAAGTAATTATACAAAAATAGAAGGATGATGAAATAAAATAAAATAGAAAATCAATAGATAATAAAATCGAGGACTAATATAACTAATGAAAATAAAATAAAAGAAAGAAAGAGAAATACAAATAAAATGACAAAACATCTAGTATATTAACTAAAAGAAGAACAATAAACATGAAATAAAATAAAGAAGAATGAAAAGTAATGAAAAAATACTACATTTCTTTTTTCTGGGAGATGAAAAAAAAATACTACATAGGCCACCTACTCCACTATGGACCGATCCCGACCTCTACAAAACAAATAACAAAGGAAAAAGTCCTCTCAACTACTGCCAAAGACCAATTCCAGTCCCCTGTATCGAAAAATGGATATTTGTGGTCCGTCAACTCCTGAAACCAATCATTTTTCATCCTCGGTGGTTTTGAATGTGGTTTCAGAGGAGGTAAATTGGGTCTTGGTAGACAGTTCGAGGACGTAAAATAACCCTTTTGAAAAAATGGTTTGTAAATATTATTTTCTTTGAAAAAATGGAAAAAACCCTATAATCTAGTTTAATTTTAAAAGTTCATATAAAAGTCCTTTTAGATTCAAAAAATATAAGACTTTTTTAACGCTTCCCCTAAAAATATGTTTTCTTTAGTTTGTAGACATACGAGACTAATTTTTTTCCTAAAATTATGTCATAAAACATGATTTTTTTTTAAAAAAATGAAACTACTTTCATATTTTTTTATCTAAATCATTTTTCTATATTTTTAGTTAAACTATATTTTAGGATTTGTTTTTATCAAATTTCTAATAATTTTTTAAAAGATTATTTTATGTCCTCGAATTCTCAACTAGATTCTAATCTACATCCTCGGAAACCACCGTCAAAACCACCGATGATGAAAAATGACTGATTTGAAGAGTTGAGGGAACATAAATATCCGGTTTTGAAGATGGGGGAATGGAATCGGACTTTGTTAATAGTTTAGGGATGTCGAAAGGACTTTTCTAATAACAAATGAGTGCTGTGTGGCTAATGGGCCTTGAATATTCGTATTGGGCCATATACTATTTACTCCGCGCTGCGAAGCCGTCCGCACGCGACAGCTAATCGCGGCGCGTTAACCGGTAAGATCGCCCGCCGCCGGCGCCGCTAGCTCCGCCACCGTCGGCCCCAGCCACTGCCTCGTGCCGCCAGCTACCCTCGCGAGCCACTAATGGCTCTAGCTCCTCCGACTTTCCAATTGCCCTTGTTGGCCTCTGGACGTTGGGAGCCAGCAGACGACGAGGATTCCGGCGATTCGGGTGGGGGAACGACCAGACTCCGACTAGCCTGAGAGGGTCGTTGGCGTGCCGCCGCTGTGGCCGTTGACCCGACGGCGCCAAACCTTGCCCCCGTCCGCGGCTCGCGAAAACAGGTGAGGATCCGATTCCACGCTTATATAGATTTCTACAGTAAGATATGTACGATCAGTGTTCGATTGGTTTCACATCGCAACACGCGCTAGAAATCTCCCCATTTTCTTACACCAATCTGCATACTAAAACCCAGTAAAAACTCTTTGCACACTATTCACAGCTGGATGGAGCGCCTGGCATGAGCTGCTGCATCGGCATTCGGTGAACGCATCATCTCCGGTGATGTTGCTGCTGCCAATCGAGAATCGCTGATTTGAGCGCCTTGTTTGGGGTGAGATTACGGCTTGCAAGTCTCAGGTTGGTCATCGGCGAGGTGTCGTTCCCGTCAAGCCATGCCCTGATTGCTTCAGCTTCGTATGTGAACCCATCTGCCGCCATGTGGGG
>OAMR01000218.1:461857-514192 GCA_900205405.1 Echinochloa crus-galli | reverse complement strand
TCAAAACCACCGATGATGAAAAATGACTGATTTGAAGAGTTGAGGGAACATAAATATCCGGTTTTGAAGATGGGGGAATGGAATCGGACTTTGTTAATAGTTTAGGGATGTCGAAAGGACTTTTCTAATAACAAATGAGTGCTGTGTGGCTAATGGGCCTTGAATATTCGTATTGGGCCATATACTATTTACTCCGCGCTGCGAAGCCGTCCGCACGCGACAGCTAATCGCGGCGCGTTAACCGGTAAGATCGCCCGCCGCCGGCGCCGCTAGCTCCGCCACCGTCGGCCCCAGCCACTGCCTCGTGCCGCCAGCTACCCTCGCGAGCCACTAATGGCTCTAGCTCCTCCGACTTTCCAATTGCCCTTGTTGGCCTCTGGACGTTGGGAGCCAGCAGACGACGAGGATTCCGGCGATTCGGGTGGGGGAACGACCAGACTCCGACTAGCCTGAGAGGGTCGTTGGCGTGCCGCCGCTGTGGCCGTTGACCCGACGGCGCCAAACCTTGCCCCCGTCCGCGGCTCGCGAAAACAGGTGAGGATCCGATTCCACGCTTATATAGATTTCTACAGTAAGATATGTACGATCAGTGTTCGATTGGTTTCACATCGCAACACGCGCTAGAAATCTCCCCATTTTCTTACACCAATCTGCATACTAAAACCCAGTAAAAACTCTTTGCACACTATTCACAGCTGGATGGAGCGCCTGGCATGAGCTGCTGCATCGGCATTCGGTGAACGCATCATCTCCGGTGATGTTGCTGCTGCCAATCGAGAATCGCTGATTTGAGCGCCTTGTTTGGGGTGAGATTACGGCTTGCAAGTCTCAGGTTGGTCATCGGCGAGGTGTCGTTCCCGTCAAGCCATGCTCTGATTGCTTCGGCTTCGTATGTGAACCCATCTGCCGCCATGTGGGGATCACTCATCACCTCCTGTCCACCATGCATCAGACAAACAGGGGGTAAATTCGGAATTCAAATGCTTCACTCTCTCTTTTCAAAAAAATAAAGAAAAATGCTTCAGTCTCATGTATCCAAACTGCTATTGGCACATCACTGCTTCATGCATTTTTTAATTGAATCATTAATTCATTATGGATTCTGTGAATCACTAACCTGGAAAATTGGACAGATGAAATGTGATGGAGGGGGAGCATCCGACGGTGATGCAAATTGAGATAGCCCTGCAGCTTTCATCAGTTGCTCGATCGTTAACCATACTTCCCCTGCGAGATCTGGCTGGCGTCCCCAGCTCAAGTTGATGCATCTAAGCCCAAGCTGTGCCATCTGGTTGGCCTGCACAAAAGGCCAGTTCCCAGCAGAGGCGTCAATGATAGAATGCAGGTTCCCATTCTCCATTGCTTCTTCCACTATTTCACCAATCTGTTGCTGTGATCTCCCTGTCAGCAGGCGAAGGATGATAATGCCAAATGAGTTCACGTCAGACCACAGCATGAGCTCCCTTGCTGACTTGAATTCACCATTATTAAAAGAAGAACAATAAACATGAAATAAAATAAAGAAGAATGAAAAGTAATGAAAAAATACTACATTTCTTTTTTCTGGGAGATGAAAAAAAAATACTACATAGGCCACCTACTCCACTATGGACCGATCCCGACCTCTACAAAACAAATAACAAAGGAAAAAGTCCTCTCAACTACTGCCAAAGACCAATTCCAGTCCCCTGTATCGAAAAATGGATATTTGTGGTCCGTCAACTCCTGAAACCAATCATTTTTCATCCTCGGTGGTTTTGAATGTGGTTTCAGAGGAGGTAAATTGGGTCTTGGTAGACAGTTCGAGGACGTAAAATAACCCTTTTGAAAAAATGGTTTGTAAATATTATTTTCTTAGAAAAAATATAAAAAACTCTATAATCTAGTTTAATCTTAAAAGTTCCTATAAAAGTCGTTTTAGATTGAAAAAATATAAGACTTATTTAACTCTTCCCCTAAAATTATGTTTTTCTTTAGTTTCTAAGCATACAAGACTAATTATAATAAATAACGAAAGCAACTAGTAAAAACTATCAAAGCTTTTCGATCTAAAACAAATTTTCCATTAATTTTCTACTAATTTGCTTTGATAGTTTTTATTATTAGTTTTCTATTGATTGACTTTGATAACTTTTAATAAATAGTTGCTCCTATTATTTATTATAATTGGTCTGGTATACCTAGAAACAAGTATGGCTCTAAAGTAGTCATAAAATATGATTTTTAAAAAATATGAAACTACTTTCATATTTTTTATCTAAAACATTTTTCTATATTTTTTTAGATTAAACCAGATTTTTAGGATTTTTTTCAGATTTCTAATATTTTTTTAAAAGACCATTTTACATCCTAAAATTCTCAACTAGATTTCAATTTACGTCCTCCGAAACCACCATCAAAACCACCGAGGATGAAAACGATTGGTTTCAAGAGTTGAGGGACCATAAATATCCAGTTTTGGGGATGTGGGACCGGAATCAAACTTCGGTAATAGTCGAGGGAAGCCGAAATGAATTTTTCCAAAAAGGCTGCGCTAGCACCCTGTGCCCAGACGCCGGCAGCCACTTCCCTGTCATATCTTTACCCCACGACATTGGAAATCCGAGTCCCCCAGGACTCGAACCCGCGCCGCGGGGTGCTACTGAGAGCACCTGACCACTCGGTCAGGCCTCCGTTCGCTTTTTTTATATCATGACGTTAGGACAAAACTAAAGGGTTGAAGTAGTAATTTATTTGAATAATGAACAAAAAGCGATGATAACCGAGTTATTAACTGCTGGGGGCTGCTTTCCTCAGATGCTTGGAGAACTCGGTAGGTAAGAAAGGCGAGTTGCAGAAGATGTTGTAAGGGGCGGTTTCAGCGTCCTCATCATCAGGAGTGGCTTTGATATCTTTATACCATAAAACTTTGCAAATATCCATGTCAAGGGCGACCATCCATGCCTTTGCACCAGCACCTAGCGTGTGCCCCTCCATCAGCACAAAATAGATGATGTTGGGATCATCCATACCCACCAGAGGGAACTGCGGCGCAACGCGCGCGAAGCTGATCACTGTAACCCTCCATACCCCAGAGCTGAGTCGCCTCAATTGTGCCATTCTCCTCCCACCCATATTCTCTCTGTGCCTTCTCATTTTGTAGCAAACTCTCCATCTCTTTAACCTGTAAGAATACTTTACATTTTTTATGAAATGCTTCCTTAGTTGAACCAAAGACTCCTGTTACGAAGCGCTTACTCTTTGAAGTGTTGAAAGCAGATCCATTTTGGCCTTTTGGCGTTTCTTAGATTCCTCACATGATTGTTTTATAAAATATTCAGTAATTTGTTCCACATGATCTTTTGCAGTAGACTTGATTTGTGTTATAAGTTGTTCAAGCATAAGGTTTTGCTTATTTGAATCCTGTAATTCATCAGATAATGTGCATTGTTGTCTTCTCATTTCGTCAATTTGCAGCCTCTGTCTAGCAAGCATCTTCTCAATTTCCTTTCGCTGGCTCACCTCGTGAAGATATGAATCTTCTGTCTCTTTAATCTGTAAAGAGATTTTTGGTGGTGTGTGATATTCAATATGATTGATGGTCAGAGGGTCTACTTTCACCACTTTACATTACAGATAATGCAAGCTGGAGTGTGAACCCATAAAACAAATCTTACTCTTTGAAGTGCTGAATGCAGTTCCATTTCAGCTTTGCCAATTCTGTTACATTCATCATCAGCTTGATCCTTCAACAGCTTAGCTTCATTACACGAATCTTGAAGTTTCTCGTACATTTCTGCATCTACACTCAGCAGGCGAAGGATGATAATGCCAAATGAGTTCACGTCAGACCACAGCATGAGCTCCCTTGCTGACTTGAATTCACCATTGTCCGTACAGCAAAGTTTCCCCTTGTGGTTCATTGTTTGGTGAGGTTGCCAGTGGTTGGTTGGTAAATCGGGTTGTCCGAGAAGGTGGCAGATGCCCAAGTCTCCCATCTTGCTGATGAAGTTGGCATCAAGGAGAATGTTCCTCAGATTTAGATCACCGTGAACTATTGGATAAGGTTTGTGTGAGTGGATGAAGGCCAAAGCTGAACATATCTCCCCAATTATCCTCGTGCGCACCTTCCATGTGAAAGGTGGCAGGTTTTTCTTGCATGAGAGCCAGTCCTCAAGACTGCCATTTGGGAGGGATTCGTACACCAACGCAAAATCATCCGGGCATGCTCCTATCAGTGTGACGAGATTTGGATGCCTGACTCTACTGAGGACAGCAACCTGCAGAAGTGACGCCCCACGTACAACAGTGATGTAACTGCTCATTCTGAAATGGAGTTCTGTAAATTAAAGGGAATATGTCAATTACCTCTTGATAAAACTTTGCTTGTCCTTTTAAGCTTCGTGGATGGAACAACTTTATTGCTACGTTTGTGTTGCGGATGAAACCTCTATAGATGCTTGCAAATCCGTCTTCGGTAATCTTAAATTCTTCATCAAATCTGTTGGTTGCTCTCTGAAGCTCAGCAAATGAGAACTCGGTGTTTGGAGTTTCAGTTATCGCAGAGGCTCTTTGTTTGTTCTTTTGGCGTAACTCTTTGACTTCTGTAACTGCAGTGTCTCTCTCATGAAGTAACTTGTCATACTTTTCTTGGAGCTCTTGGAGAAGCTGTGTGCTGTTTGCAAGCTTTTCCTCATGAACTTTCACAGCAGACTTGATCTCAGTCAGATGTTTGCTGTGCATCTCATGTAGCTTTCTTTTTGCTGCTTGGCTTTCTTCCTTCTGTCTTTCCATGGTCTCCTCCATTGTTTTCTGTTTTTCCAACTGATGTATCTGCTGATGCTCCAGGTCTTTAATCTATTGAGCACTCAGCACTTTAGTGAAGTCCTGCATTTTGTATTACAGATCAATGGTGCAGAAAAGCAAGAAGGAAGCCTACCCTTTGAAGATACGAGAGCATATCTCTTTCAGCTTTTCTTCTTCTTCTTCTGTTTGTTTCTTCTAACGCGTCCTTCTCAATAGATTAGTCAGACATTTCGAACAATTTTCAAAAATACGCTGCATCTTAATAACATACTGTTAAACTTACCAATTGTTCCAGTCTAAGCCTATGATCTTTTACATCTTGTAATTCGTAATACAGTTTATCTCGTTGTTTCTTCATTTCTTCAATTTCTGTCCTCTGTCTGACTACCTTCTCCTCCACATATTCTCTCTGTGCCTTCTCATTTTGTAGCAAACTCTCCATCTCTTTAACCTGTAAGAATACTTTACATTTTTTATGAAATGCTTCCTTAGTTGAACCATAGACTCCTGTCACAAAAAACTTACTCTTTGAAGCGTTGAAAGCAGATCCATTTTGGTCTTTTGGTGTTTCTTAGATTCCTCACAGGATTGTTTTATAAAATATTCAGTAATTTTTTCCACGTGATCTTTTGCAGCAGACTTAATTTGTGTTATAAGTTGTTCAAGCATAAGGTTTTGCTTATTTGAATCCTGTAATTCATCAGATAATGTGCATTGTTGTCTTCTCATTTCGTCAATTTGCAGCCTCTGTCTAGCAAGCATCTTCTCAATTTCCTTTCGCTGGCTCACCTCGTGAAGATATGAATCTTCTGTCTCTTTAATCTGTAAAGAGATTTTTGGTGGTGTGTGATATTCAATATGATTGATGGTCAGAGGGTCTACTTTCACCACTTTACATTACAGATAATGCAAGCTGGAGTGTGAACCCATAAAACAAATCTTACTCTTTGAAGTGCTGAATGCAGTTCCATTTCAGCTTTGCCAATTCTGTTACATTCATCATCAGCTTGATCCTTCAACAGCTTAGCTTCATTACACGAATCTTGAAGTTTCTCGTACATTTCTGCATCTACACTGGGTTCATCTTCCTGTACAATACCATCAGCAAAAAAAAAGTTTATTTTGGTACCCTTAATATCTCGTAATATCATTCTCATTTGCTTAATACTGTACATACTTGATTATATGCTGATGCTAGCAGCAAGTAGACATTATCGGATTCTTGAGTAGGAGAATGCACCACTGGTGTTAGTTCATTCCTATCACCAATAATTGGAGGTAGAGCAGCAATTCCGGAGAAGTTGGTGGCATCATCATTTCTTGATGATCCGTACACTATCATTCCCCAATCTGGAGTTATCGTCACAGTAAAAGCAGTGTGACTACCTTCACAAGAAAATTCAACGGCATGACTAGAAACAGTTTTGTTTTGCTTGCATAACAAATTGTTCCTTTTCTCGACACATACTGCATATGAACATGGGTGTTTTTTTGACTATGTAAAAATGATTGGTTCGATTTGATGTGCCTATGTAAACCCAATAATTTTTTTGGATGTGTGTTGAAAGCAAACCAGGGTTTCATTTATCAGTACTTAAAAACATGGGTAAAGAATATAGTTTACAAAAATATATAAGGTTTTATGTTTTGAATTCATTTGTGAACGGTACTGACGCCTAATATTCATGTTAGATGACTTTACAGACTAAATTTCAATCTCTTATGCCTTCGTTGTGCTAGTATGGAGGTTTTAGTTGTAAGCGTAAAATCATTTGCTTGCATATTTGAGCCTAAAAACTACAGAGATAATTATTTTCCAAGAATGACATTGTCGTTCCATATGTTTAGGATAATCACCTCCGAAAAGATAATCCCAATCTGTCATTTCTGTTGCAGCTAATGGGCTTGACTTGTATCCTTTGGAGCTTGACACTTCGTATTCCAACTCGGTGAGTGCCATTGATCCTATTTGGTTTGAAATGTTGTATGCTGGTGATGGTGGTGCATTGCTTTTTGCAGGTGATGGAGGTATTGCTGGAAGGCTTTCATTTGCATCCCTGTAAGATAAGCATGGTCAACCATTTACAACACTAGTGCACTGAATTTATTGGTTACTATATTTTTAGCTGGGCCAATCAAAATAGATTAAGGGCACAATAGATGGTCAAAATAGTACTACATTTTAATGTTGCAAAATGGTCAGCCATTTGCAACATTTCTTGTTATGGACACAATAGATTAATCTCCCAGCTGAACTTGAATGTCTTATATGTAGATATAGAAGTCTGGAAGTACTAAAATTGCAGGTGTCAATTGAACCTCAGCCTTTACCTGGTACATATCAGATGTCCTTTACAAGTGAACCATATTTTGCATGATGGAGCTGCTGTCTCCATAAGCTTGAGTGCTGTCTTTGACTTTGGTGTTTTCATTTCTCTACAATTTGTGACCATCTGTTAGAATGCGTTACCATGAGGTATACTCTGAAGAAACTTCTTCATCTAAGCATGCGCTTCTTACATATTTCTTGGAAGGAGAGAAAAAAAAAATTCTTCAAGTATCTCGAGTGATGCTCTCGTTAGTTTGTCATTCAGAATCACAAAGTGAGACACATAGTTATCTTATATGTGCTCCCAGTTTTAGAAATAGGGCGACGAGAAATACTAGATTTTGTTACTTTGATCCGTACTTTGAGAAGTGTTGGTCTGCAGCCGCTCCCATTACAAGCTCGGTCATGTTATGAAGGGTGATAAGTTCTTCAAGTCCTTTAGCAACATTATCCATCTCAATTATTACTTTCTCACAACCAACCTGGATCAGTAGAAATATCATGTTCATCTTATCGAGTTCAGTTAGTGGTGAGCATTGCACTAGTGAAAATTGTAGCTTTTCCATTGTCAACTCAGGAGGGTGCTACAACCCAGCTAGTAGCTACAATAAAACGATGCAGGACAGCGCACCTCTATATCTTCCCTTGTGAATTTTGCTATCAGAACATACGCATCTAGGTTCTTCTCTGCCTTTGCTCGCCTCAGCTTCCTGCACTCTTTAATTTCTTCTGGTTTCATGCTGGTATGATCCCTCACTGAAATACAACGAAATGCAAGCTGTTTATAACTTACAAAGTGTAAGATGCTAGCATTCCCTTTTCGCACAAAACGACGCAAAAATTACTTCTCACAATTAGAAGTGAGTGGACTTTGTTTGTACCACTAACGTCCTTGTTCTGTAGTGGAATATTCTTACGCTCATCGATTCAGAGGAAAATAAAATTATCTATGGACCTTATTTTTGGTGGCATAACTATAGTGTGTGGATATTTGCAGGTATGACCATTGTGATAAATGCGACAATTTCCACTCCGAATTTTTTAGAACTGTATGACAAAATGCATTCGCTTTTGAAATTTGAATGACATATATGTAAGTTCATGCTTGCGCTTTTGCTGAACTGGACACCATTGCTAGCTGATCATATATCACGAATGTTGATTGAACATATTTGCTTCCATCAACGATGCATATATAACACCAGGTCGTGATGCTCTTGCCCTTGCAGACTCCAGGCCGCACAACAATCTCCGTGCCCCTCAGTCAGGAAAAGAGGCACCAGATCATGCATCATCGCAAAATGTAAACCGAAAACTTACTCATGGCGATCGCCCGCGCAGAGCTATGGACATGGGCTATCACAACCTTGGAGCCATCCCTGACCAGGTTGTGCAGCGCCCACAGTAGGGTGCTCCTCCCGTCGATGACATCTTCAGGCACCGCAACGAACACCACCTTGTCCTCGCCGTCGTCGGCGCGCGGGCTCTGCTCGTCCAGCTCGTCGCCGACGTCGGAGCCCGCCGACGAGGTGGCGGGGCTGCCCCGCGCGCTCCACAGGGGCTCCCACGTCTCTTGCTCTCCGCCGCCCTCCTCCATTTGATTTCCCGCCGCTTCTCTGCGATCGACGCAGGAGCCCGGTGGTACGGTGTGAGCTCTGTAATACCCTGTACCTGTCTGCAGCGAAAATCGGAGAGGCGAGAAGGAAGAAAGGGACGTGCCGAATCCGCGTCCGCCTGGTGACGGGTCAATGCCGATAATGTTCGTGGTTGCTGCATTGACCCGCCAATAAACAACCCAAAGTCACCGCCACGATGCGCTAAGAGACTACGTAGGACTTCATTTACAACACTAGTGCACTGAATTTATTGGTTACTATATTTTTAGCTGGGCCAATCAAAATAGATTAAGGGCACAATAGATGGTCAAAATAGTACTACATTTTAATGTTGCAAAATGGTCAGCCATTTGCAACATTTCTTGTTATGGACACAATAGATTAATCTCCCAGCTGAACTTGAATGTAATATATGTAGATGTAGAAGTTTGGAAGTACTAAAATTGCAGGTGTCAATTGAACCTCACCCTTTACCTGGTACATATCAAATGTCCTTTACAAGTAAACCATATTTTGCATGATGGAGCTGCTGTCTCCATGAGCTTGAGTGCTGTCTTTGACTTTGGTGTGTTCATTTCTCTGCAATTTGTGACCATCCGTTAGAATGTGTGATCATGAGGTATACTCTTGAGAAACTTCTTTGTTTAAGCATGCTTCTTAAATATTTCTTGGAAGGAGAGAAAAAATTCTTCAAGTATCTCGGGTGCTTAAGTTCAAGAGTATGGTGATGCTCTAATTAATCGTTTAGAATCATAGAAGTGAGACACATAGTCATCTTATATGTGCTCCCAGTTTTGAAAATAGGGCGACAGAAACACAGATTTTGTTACCTTGATCCGTACTTAGAGAAGTGCTGGTCTGCAGCCGCTCCCATTACAAGCTCGGTGATGTTATGAAGGGTGATAAGTTCCTCAAGTCCTTTAGCAACATTATCCATCTCAATTATTACTTTCTCACAACCAACCTGGATCAATAGAAATATCATGTTCATCTTATCGAGTTCATTTAGTGGTGAGCGTTGCACTAGTGAAAATTGCAGCTTTTCCATTCAATTCAGGAGGGTGGTATAACCCAGCTAGTAGCTACAATAAAACGATGCAGGACAGCGCACCTCTAGATCTTCCCTTGTGAATTTTGCTATCAGAACATATGTATCTAGGTTCTTCTCCGCCTTTGATCGCCTCAGCTTCCTGTATTCTTTAATTTCTTCTGGTTTCATGCTGGTATGTTCCCTCACTGAAATACAACAGAAAGCACAAGCTGTGTAACTTACAGAGTGTAGGACGGTAGCAGTACTTTTTCGCCCAAAAAGACGCAAAAATTGCTTGGACTTTCTTTGTACCAATAACATCCTTGTTCTATAGTGGATATTCGTACGCTCATCGATTGAGAAGAAAATAAAATTATCTATGGAGCTTATTTTGGCGACATAAATATAGTGTGTAGATATTTGCAAGCATGACACTTCTGATAAATGCGACAATTTCCAGTCCGTATTTGTTCGAGTTGTATAACAAAATGCAATTGCTTTTGAAGTTCATGCTTGCGCTTTTGCTGAACTGGACACCATTGCTAGCTGATCATATATCACGAATGTTGATTGAACATATTTGCTTCCATCAACGATGCATATATAACACCAGGTCGTGATGCTCTTGCCCTTGCAGACTCCAGGCCGCACAACAATCTCCGTGCCCCTCAGTCAGGAAAAGAGGCACCAGATCATGCATCATCGCAAAATGTAAACCGAAAACTTACTCATGGCGATCGCCCGCGCAGAGCTATGGACATGGGCTATCACAACCTTGGAGCCATCCCTGACCAGGTTGTGCAGCGCCCACAGTAGGGTGCTCCTCCCGTCGATGACATCTTCAGGCACCGCAACGAACACCACCTTGTCCTCGCCGTCGTCGGCGCGCGGGCTCTGCTCGTCCAGCTCGTCGCCGACGTCGGAGCCCGCCGACGAGGTGGCGGGGCTGCCCCGCGCGCTCCACAGGGGCTCCCACGTCTCTTGCTCTCCGCCGCCCTCCTCCATTTGATTTCCCGCCGCTTCTCTGCGATCGACGCAGGAGCCCGGTGGTACGGTGTGAGCTCTGTAATACCCTGTACCTGTCTGCAGCGAAAATCGGAGAGGCGAGAAGGAAGAAAGGGACGTGCCGAATCCGCGTCCGCCTGGTGACGGGTCAATGCCGATAATGTTCGTGGTTGCTGCATTGACCCGCCAATAAACAACCCAAAGTCACCGCCACGATGCGCTAAGAGACTACGTAGGACTTGCACCCACATTGGCGAAGCACGGGAGCACGTCGAGCTCAGCTCATACGTTTCCTGCTGATGCTGGCATGATTCATGGTTTGCGTGTGGGCCCAGCTGACAGGCTTAAAACGACCCAATCAAACCAAGGGGGAGCAAGTCAATGGATTTTACGGTTGCAAATCGTTGTCATGATTCATGAACCACACCCCAACCGTGAACACTCAAGCATGTTTGACCACCTCTAAGTCGTCGTCACATCGTCGTGGCATAAGTAGGCCTCGGCCGTTTATTCTATTTTTGACCATTTCTAATAATATTATAAAAGACACTCTAGAACCTTACTTGCACGATATGACCCTAAAATATGGACAAAGTCTGGATAACCACTTAAAGTATGTTTATGTTCATTGTACATCCACAAATATCTCAATCGGCCCAATCTATCACTTTACAAGATTTATCTTTTTTTTTCTCCATGCACAAGTGATATTTTAAGTTAAAATTTTTGAGGGATGATAAAGTGCCACGTAAAGCCTTCTATCATCACACAATAACTTAAAACATCACATGTGCATGGAGAAAAAAAGACAAATCTTACGAATGGGTAGATTGAATCGATTGAGATAATTGTGGGTGTAAAATGAACCAAAACATACTTTAGGGTGTTATTTAGACTTTGTCCATATATTTAGGATAGTAATTTGGACTTTTTCCTGTCAAAATTATATGGGACTTCAACTTGTGCAAAGCTTGTAGGTCGAGTACTCAGGAGCGGTAGGGTGGGTTGTGCCTTCCCTATGTGGCAAATGCATCTCGACAATATAGTCCGGATGAAGAGTTGTGGAGGTCCGTGGTGCCACCTCCACAACTCTCGATCCCTTTAGCACATATGTGTAAAGTCAAAATGATCAAGCTATCCATGGTATGTATGGTTGGCTGCCATTCGACCTATAACCTACATTGAATTTGCACGGAATTTTGTTGAGTGAATATGGTAAAGAAATCACTTGACACTGCGGCCGCGTTTAGATGCCGAATCGGGGAGGCCGATTCGGGCCTGCGGCCTGACAGGCCTGCCCCCGGCTCCTGTAGCGTTTCGTTTATTTGTGCGAAAAATTGTCTAAAAATTTATCAATTAGGCTCAAAATATTCGTCTCGCAGAGTACAATAAAACTGTACAATTAATTTTTGATTTTATCTACATTTAGTACTCCATGCATGTTATGACATTTTGATGTGACGGGGAATCTTCTTTTTGCATAATGTATTTGAGAGTTGCTTTTGGGGAACTTTTTGGAGCTAAACGCGGCCTGCGTGATGCAATCAAGCTCATTTGTATGGTTCATGTACCGTCTTCTTGGAGGAGGCAATGCTACCCTCCACACAGTGTGCAAAATATCCAAATGTATAACAAGTATAATATGTATTAGTTAGGTCTACTATTTATTGTATCCAAAGGACTAAAACATCATTTGAGGAAAGCTTAATGTACAACCATGTGTACCAGCATATGTCCTAATTACCGTCACAGCATCGATAAAAATGTTATGATTCTTTTTTTTTTCAATTCTAACCGAATGACCCACTGCTAGCATAGATGCACTTGTTATCTAAAAATTATGTATCCAATGATTTAAAATCATGTAGATAAATTTTAGAAACTATTTGAACTCTAATGTTTAGGATGACAACATTGTCGTTGTAGCGCCCCTTACTGCTAAGTTGGGCTTTTTGGCGAGGAGTGTATGCTTTGCACTTTGGTGTTGTACGATAGAGATTCACAAGAGCAATTCTCCATCATCCAGATCAAGGGCGGAGACAAGGGGGGCGTGCAGGGGCCAGGCCCCCCCTAATGCTCTGGTAACTTCACAGTAAGAATCTAAAGTTTGCTAGTAATCATCTTGATTAGTATATATATGGGATGGGCCCCCTGAAGACTCTCAAAGTCAGAATAGCCCAATATGAGCCCACCAGATCATTCCAAGCAATTATTCTGTTCCCATGGATTTGCCTTCTTATTCATTTTATAATTGTTTTGCTTTGCATTAGATTAATTAAATAACTGGTATGGTTGCTCTCTCTTGTATTAGTTCTGGATCTTGATTAGATTGATCCGCTTCAGTTCTTGATAACACTGAAATTTGATTCTTTAGATGGCATTATTATTTGTAACATGGTCGAATAATCTATAATTTCTTATTCCCATGTGAATTGATTAGGTACTTTAGCTCCTTTATGTCAGCTACCTTGCTGTTTTTCTCCCATCCTCTACATTCTATTATATACATTGATATTTCCTTGCCATGGAATTGGCAACAGGGATGAGCTAGACAAATAAAAAAACTATCATAATTAAGAATATCAATTAACTATAGAGCATTGAACTCAAAAAAATTGCATATCGTTTGCTATGTTTTAACTTTATGAATTTCAAAAATGCAGAACAAGTTATATCGGATTGAGACTATTACCATCATTTTTAAAAACAAAAGTTTTGCTAACATCTACTATGATGAACTTTGGATCCAAGTTATATGATCGTCCGCTTGGCCCCCCTATGCATAAATCCTGGTTCCGTCCCTGATCGAGATGCACTTCCTCGTACCCTAAAACACACCACATGACCACCTGAGAATCACATCAGTCGATGGTGTTGCTATATTGAAGGGATGTGGTGTTCATGATCCAATGGTCTTAACCAACAGTTAACCAATAATGTAGTTTAATGGTCTGTAACAGAAGCACTCCTTTACTGAGCAATTATCAGAGAAACAGAACATGATGAATGTTTGCTATTTTCCATGACATGTAACGAAGATTGCGCATTTTGTGTTCTTATCATCATATCCAACAATAGTTATTCGTTATCAACCGTCAGTCACCTGTAACTGGTTGATTTATGTACTTATTAAATTTTAGTGTCAACACTAATTTGAATCTTATCCAAGCTTTAAAAGGTGGACATATTTTTTATTTAAATGGTGTTGGTTATTGAAATTTAATATACAGAACTATAAATTGGTAAATTTTTTGATATCACAAATATGATGCACATGCATCTCTGTTAGTAAACACAAATAAGTGATTAATCGGTGTCCTCTACCGACAAGTTATATTTTTTCTTTCTTATAATAATAATGATTGCATATGTATATTTGGTACAAATAGTGATGGTCGCTGTGAACCGAAATGTGGAGAATTTATTTCTAAATCCGCAGGTACTTTCTATGATATATGGTATTCTAAAGAGAACTATTTTGATATGGAATGTGTTATTAAGCGGTTGGCAAACATTGGAAGGTACAAAGAGACAACATAAGATTGATTTTGATCAAGCATTCTTAATCATAGTTTTGAATTTAAATGATATAATTTCATTTTTCAATGTTTGGTCGGGCTTTTGAGTATGTATAATAAAATTTATCACGAAGGTGCATTTCTATATAATTAAGAAATTGCACTTAATTATATGAGGTTATGTTATTAAAATATTATTCCTCATCCCACAAAAACAGCATGCAAAATCTTCACTTCTTATTTACGATATCATTCTAACAATTGTTAACTAAACATGAAGGGACTCTTTGTAACTTTGATAAGAAAATTGGTTGGCTATTGTAGTTGAAATGATGAATTTAGAAATACTAGAGTTTTCCTCCACCCAATAGGAGAAGTGAGGAGTGGCATAAGGCGAGTCTCCTCCGCATGACGCTTAGATCCTTTATATAGAGGAGGGAGTGGGTGGTAATTTACACATAAACTCTCGTGGGTATAAGATTTACAACTAAGTCGGTCAATCTTAGTCATGGGTGGGCTGGACTATAGAGTAGGCCCCTCAGCTACTTTGGTTTGAGTGGGGGGGGGGCATAGGAACAGACCCAAAATGCAACTCTAACTT
Organism: Echinochloa crus-galli; assembly: GCA_900205405.1. Lineage (NCBI taxonomy): Eukaryota > Viridiplantae > Streptophyta > Magnoliopsida > Poales > Poaceae > Echinochloa > Echinochloa crus-galli. Next base: position 499,308 of record OAMR01000218.1, on the reverse strand, counting down.
CGATCACGAGGAATGTATCATATTCACATCCACATGTATGCTTCGCTAAAAACTCCATCTCAAAACCCTGTGGGAAAAAAAGAGATTGGGAGATGAATGTGCACGCCTAATGGGTTTACGCATACATGATAGTTCAACCATCGAAGTAATGAATGCCTTTGATTCTGTTTAGCTGAGTGGGTCTTCGCTCTCATCATAAGCAGTGACGAATTTGTTGTTTGACTTTGCTACGTGAGGAAATCAAGTGTTTTTTCTCAGCAGACAAGGATCTTCACTTGTTCATCTTCAGCTTTTGCTCCGGAGGCTTGGTCCTTGTGTGCTCCTAGCCTCCTCAGCTTATGCTTATTCGCTTCACCTTTCAGCTTGGGCTTGTTCACTTTGTTTTTCAGCTTCAGCTTTCCTACTTTACTTTTAGGCTTCAGCTTCTCCACTTAATTTTTTCAGCTTCAGCTTCCTTCACTTTTCAACTTTAGTCAAAGTAGTGGATGTTCATGAAGTAGACAGGTTGCAGCCACAATCCTCTGGTAGCTAGCAACGCCCCCCAGCATCGCATCACTTGGCACAATCCAATTTTGTTAGTTTGTTACATTACTGCGGAGGATTTGAATTTGTTTCACGCATGATATAAGACCCGTTTGTTAGAGTCTCATCTGATTTTGATTTTCTATGAGAGCTGGTTCTGTAAGAGATCACTTCAAGAGAAACTTTTTTTTCAGTTTCTAACCTCTTAGTTTATTTTAGAAAATCATTTCAAAATTAGCAGAGCATCACTTCAGAATCAATATAGAATTACTTCTCTATGAAAAACTATATATGCCAAAGATTCTGGTAAATTCAGCGGGAATAGCTTTGGGAGATTTGCCAAACAGGACCGAGGTGAGGTGAGTATGTCAAACCTTGCGATTGGGTCCAAACAAAAATGGCTGGCACTTTTTGGGTACTCGAATCTCAAAACCCAAACTCTACACTCACGATTTAAACTTGGGTGTGGATACCATGCTACGGAGCCGCTGCGCGTTTGCGCTGCTGCCACTCGAGAATCGCCGAACGGAGCGCCCTGTTTGGGGTTAGCACGGAGTGAGAGAGCTTCAGATTCGTCATCGGCGATGTGCCGTGCCCGCCGTCGAGCCATCTCCTGATTGATTCGCCTTCATAGGTGAACCCATCTGCTGCAACGTGCGGATCGTTCATCACCTCCTGTAAAGTTTCATATCTCGATCTGAACCATCTATTTTTTTAGCAAGAAAATTCGCGATTCATTTCCGTATCAAGCAACTCACCTGAGAGATTGGACATACAAAGTACGATGGTGGGGAGGTGTTATCTGCCTCAAATGCTGATGACAGCAAGCTCTTCCCGCGCAAGTCAACAGCTTCAGTTAACGCTGCCTGTAGTTCTTGCTGCAGCTTCTCCTTGTCTGATTGAAGCAGTTCGACGAGGCACTTGCTCGTTGCCAACTCCTCTTCGTATTCCTTTCTAGCAGACTCCATATCTATCGTGCAACGTTTCAACTCTTGCTGCAGCTTCTCCTTGTCCGCCTGAAGCGTTTCGGCACGGAACTTACTCGTTGCCAGCTCCTCTCTTTGATCTTTTCTAGCAGACTCCATTTCTGTTATGCGCAACTTCAGCTCTTGCGCGTCATCTAGTTGATCGTAAACTGCTTCGAACTGTTTTATCATTTCTCTGACTTCTTGTTTCTCTCTCAGGCGCAGTTCCTCGATTGCTTGCCGCTGGTGCATCTCATGCTGATGCAACATTCTCCACTCACCGATCTGTAGAATAGTTAATCTTTCATAGATAAACACACTTTGCAACCTGAATTATTAATTTCTAAAACAAGTATTTACCATATCAAGAGCAGAAAGCAGATCTACTTCGGCTTTTTGGCGCTTGGTTATTTCTTCAGACACCTTTTCCCTGAAGTGCTGAGCTTCGCGAAGTACCTCTTCAATTGGTAACGGTGATATTGCAAAATAATTTGTATTTCCTTCCCTATAACAGGGAACATGTGAGACTGAAAAGGTTTGATGTACTTCCTAATGAACTTCACTGATACTAGTATATTAAAAGTTAAAAGGTTAAGACATTAGCTAGTATATGCAGCTTGGCTTAGCCTTACCTGGTACATATCAAATGTCCTTTGCAAATAAACCATATCTTGCACGAGTTGCTTGCTGCTTGCGTCATTCTGCGTGCAGTCTTGGACCAGGGACCCTCCCAGGAAAATAGAGCTCTGGGGTTCACAGTTCACGAGCAGTTAACTCAATGAAACTTCTTTTTGGGTAATTGATATGCCCATGCTATTTTCTCTTGATTGATACGAATATTCAGAAACATATCTTGGTCTACATATAAATTGGACAGTATCTCCATTACGTAGATGAAGCAATGTCTTTACCATCTATAAGCTAAAAAATTAATTATAACTAACATTGTAACCCAATCATTTGCGGTCACTATTTGCACAGTATGTTTAAAGACCTTGGCAATACGGTATCTTTGAAATTCAATCATAAAATGAAAAGCATGTCACCTGATAGGGAGCATATAAATTTGGACTGTGTTTATTTACTCCATCCAAAGAAAAGTTTCCAATAAATCAGCTATTGTTAGTGGTCTGCATACTATCCAAAATCGGAGGACGCCACAAATTTTGCTCCTAAGTTATTGTTTTATTATGATGAAACAGTTGTGATCCATACTCTGAGTAGCGTTCATCTGATGCTGCTCCCATGACAAGCTTGGTGATGCCATGAAGAGCAATAAGCTCCTCAAGCCCTTTGGCAACTTCATCCTTTACAATTGTTACTTTCCAACAGCGGAACTGCCAAACCGCAAGTGATAGCAGAAAATCATGGAATTTTGGTATTTCTTGATCTCTCCAATTTTTGTGCTTATTGTTTCAGGAGGAAGGCACTACAGAAGATGAGAAGAGGGTAATCTCACCTTTTGTCCCATTTGTCTTCTGCATATCAGGCCATACTCATCTAGTTTCTTCTCTGCCTTCACTCTTTCCTTCTGTCGGTAGGCGTCGACCACTTGTGGGTTCATCTTGGTATGATGAACTTGTACCCCCACTGAAACAACAAAAGGCAATTTGTTCAGAATGAGAAACCCCAAAAAAAGAAGAATTTTTCTTCTTGAATGGAGAGAATGAACTATGAGATGTGAATTTCCTCTTGGACTTGGATTGGGAATGAGATTAAAAACTAGGGGAGTACATCCAAAGTTCTATCATTTGTCCTGCACATCAAGTCAAAGTGTCAAAGCTTATCGTCGTTGGCATGGACTTCTAAGCCAAAGTCGACTGAGCATCCATTTGTCTGACACTAGGCTTTGACGCTTTGACAACGCACAGGGGCAGCAGAATCCCTGAATCGCGGATTCGAATTTCATTGCCCCAGGAAAGCAATTCATAACGCCATCATCAACGGGGTACTTACTCACGGGGATGCTCTGCGCGGGACAGTGGACATGAGCCACCGCGATCATGGTGCCCTCCTTGGCTAAGTTCCGCAGCGCCCACAGCAACGTGCTGCCCCCGTTCTCCTCGTCGACGGCCACGAAAACCCTGTCCCCCTGGGCCATCCGCGCGCCACCGCCGCCGCGCTCCACTCCAGGCTTTCCAGCCGCTGTTGTGGCCTGTTGGCTTGGGCACCGGAGGCTGATGAGCGCTGGAGGATACGTGTGTAGTATGAGCAGTTGATGAAGCCCCCAAATCACCGCGTTTTCTCCGTCAGGGAGGCAGAGCCTTGCGCGTTTCCCCGTCTGGAAGTAGAGGAGACTTGAAGAAATTAAGTCAATCGCATTAGTTGGTCGGCCTCTCACAAAACAATTAGCTTAGCCGGGAAAAAACAGTTAGCCTATTTTATTTTTGGGTTCGTATCCGCTGATGCAATATGTTTGAACCCCCACCCCAAAGCAACGGTGACTCCCCCTGTTTCCTCGGTGAATGTTATTGGTCGTGCAACCCCTCTGTGCCTGCCAGATGGGACCTACAAGCTGGCTAGAAAGCGTGTACCTATTGAACCTCTACACCACAGCCTTTCTGTATGGCGAAGGTAAAAGACCATGTTGAGAAATGTCCTCCATATAGCTTGTTTTGCATAGGAAAGATGATAGATCATGTTGAAATTAAGGTGCCTTGGTCTACTCCGTGTGTCAGTGTGTGATAAATGATTAGCACCTGATGAGGTTTTTAAAGCTTTTGGTGGTGCATAGCATGTTCATGTTGCATGAGTGTGTGATCATGATTTGGCTAACAGAAAAGTAGTAGAGAAACATGCCCCTTTTTTTTGTATGTAGAGGAACACGTCTCTTGGCTCATAATTTGTAGGCGCAGGGATTCACCATGGTTGCTAGCGACCGAATAAGCTTTAGTTTGCCTGCTGCACTAGCGAAGGACAAGTAGAGGCTTCACGCCGATGGGCTATACGTTGGTGACGGATAAATGGGGACTTGTCGCTAAAGGACCGTCCAATATGGAAGGAGACATATACGATCGGCATTCGCACGCATGTAGACTATAGGAAGACATGACGATGATGAAGATGGTGTCGATCAAGTCAAGGAGGAGGATGGAAAGTTAGAGTTGCTTGTCTGTGCACGGGAGCATGATAGATTTGAAGGCATCGGGGCCTTAGGGGAGGCCGCACACACGTCGACATCAGTGAATCAAATCCGATGTTAAAGAGAGTTTTGATCGGTTTGACCTTAAAACCGATGGTTAACTTGTAGGGTATGTTATGGTTTTTGACTGGTTCAACCTTTAAACCAAGGTGGGTCAAACCTTGTGAGGTGTACATGCATAGTGGCGGAGGCAGGTATCTGGCAAGGCCTGGCCTCCGCCATACCTAAAATAGATAAAAAATTGAATATATGTATAATATGCATATACGTGTATGATATACGTCTACTTATTAGGCAATAACCAATGATCCAACACGTAAATCTACTTAACTGCTTTGACAATTTGATGCATGGCGGTCTTGTATAGTTAATAACTGTATTATATATATTTGACATTTATAAATCCGCCACGCCTAAAAAATATTCCTGCCTCTGCCACTAACATGCATGAGGGTTTTTTGGATTGTTCCTCAGAATCAAGCAATGGTTGATTTGAAGAATTGGGTTTCAAAACTATATCGGCAGCGGGTTTTTATGTTTGGGCTACAAAATTGTGGGTGCATTCTGTGTGGTTGGCATTGTCGGGTTGGAGGACATGTTGTGTCATCGCAAACCTATACTCATATCCTGAGTTAATCTACCGATCAATTTTAGTGTTGTGTTGGAGAAAGGAGAGAATCTTCATCGTCCTAGTTTGGATTATGCCTAGAAGCAACTTGTACTCATATCGTGAGTTAATCTACTGACCAATTTTTCATGCCTTCTGTAGGTTTTCCGAAATTGGTGAAACTGACAATGAAGGATTCAAATAGTTTTGGGTGTTTTCAATTAGAATGAAGTGCCCTTGATGTAGTAGTGAGGTTGTGGTTCAATTCTTAAGTGAATCGGGTTTGATTTTATCCGAGTTTTGTGAATTTTGGCACAGCTCGCCCCGCTATTTTGTTTTACTGATCAGACACCTGACGTTTCGATGCTGTGGAGCCTGGTGCTCAGGGTCCGGACCTCTCCCCGACTCGGCAGTTGTAGCTGTTTCTCGGTCTCCGCTCCAAGGTTTCGACAGGAGTAGCTCGTCTTCTTTGCTTTGCTCGGCAGCGACGGCAGGTTCAACAGGCAAGTTGGCAATAGCTACGAGCCTACGAGTTCAGTGAAAACAAGCAGACAGGGATGAAAATGATTACGGAAATTTTCGATCGACCGAGCTTCGTTTCTGAGATTTTCCGTTCCGACGAAACGGAAACGATACACGTCGGAAAATGATACTGGATTTATACGCCGAATAGCTCTATCGACCGAATTAATCAGAAATTTTCCGATGGAATTCCGAATTCGGCCCAGTTAAATTATTGAGGCCCAAAATGCACAGCTACCCCTTCAACTTCGCCTAAATTTTTTTTGTCGCAAATGAAAATGAATCCCCACCCTATATAGCTCCATTATTTTTATCTTTTAGTGTACATGCATAAATGATATAAATATATAGTAATGTTGGTTGTTGAAATTGGGCTATAAAGTTTTCGATTTGAGGTTTTCGACGTTTTCGTTTCCCGAATGTTCCGTTATCGCTATCGTTTCTGAACTTATGTTTCCGTTTCCGTTTCTGAGTAAAAAAATATGGTTAGAAAATGATAATAAAAAAATCGTTTCCGATTGATTTCATCCCTACAAGCAGCTACAGCTCGACCCGCAGGGCCAACGGCAGTTGCAGTCATTAACTCGTGTAGGAAAGTTGGTTCAAAAAAACTCGTGTAGGAAAGCAGAACAGAATGGTGTTTCATTGATACGGAGTGTCTCTTTCTCTTTCAAAAAAAGATACGTAGTGTCTCTTTCATGCTACAGCAATCTATAAGCTAAATAATCTTGCGTAGCAATTGTTGGATTTGCTTAATTGTTTGTCTGCTTGTTTCTTGTATTGTGCTTATCTTCATAAATGCACACTGCTGCAGTTAGCTTTTGGTTTAATCAATTAGTGTTTTTGCTTGTCGGTTCATCTCTGCTATAGAGCAGCTAAGGCCTCGTTTAGATACCGAATCCGGCTGCCGGATTTGGGACTGGCACCTGACAGGGAGGAATAAATACGCACTGTAGCGTTTCGTTTGTATGTGCGAAAAATTGTCCAAAAATTTATTAATTAGGCTTAAAATGTTCGTTTCGCAGAGTACAACAAAACTGTGCAATCAGTTTTTGATTTCATCTACATCTAGTACTCCATGCATGCTATGACATTTTGATGTGATGGGGAATCTTCTTTTTGCATAGTGTATTTGGGAGTTGCTTTTTGGAAACTTTTGGGATCTAAACAAGGCCTAAAGTAACTTCTGTCATCTGATTAGCTCCCAGTTACTCCCTCCGTTCTGAAAAACTTGACGTTTAGGACAAGGTTTGAGTCAAACATTGGGAATATAAATCATCAATAATTTTTAAATTGTTGAGTTTACAAATGTGAAAACTATATGAATAGATTTGTCTTGAAAAGTACTTTCATAAAAGTATACATATATCACTCTTTGATAAATATTTTTATAATAACAAGAGGTCAAAGTTGTATTTTGAAGACCGTGTCGCTAAATCCTAAACGTCAGGTTTTTCAGAACGGAGGGAGTAAGTGTTCCGCTTTTCATGCTATTAGTTGTACACTAGCAAGTTCTTGTTTGTTCTCCAGTGCAGCAGCTAATCTTGTTTTAATTCTTGTGAAGTGTCAGTGTGTCACTATCTAGGTACAGTAATCATCTGTAAGTAGTTAATGCTTGTGTTGGATGGTAGCTAGGTAGTTGCACAATCTGTCTTTATTCCTAGCTAATTAATTAGTTTGAGCTGTTGTATCTTGTCTTGTCTAGGTCGTTGCATTGAGATAGCGCTGCAAATTCAGCAGCTAGCTGTTAGCTTTAGAGCATAAGTTGGTGCTAATTCTAATGAGTTATTTAGTGTATCTTTTTGCCAGGGATCTTATTTAATACTTCAAGAAATTTCCAATCATTCTTATATCGACCAATCACTAGTTGACGTGTCGTTTGGCGGTTATAAGAGAGATATGTTGGAGTTCGCTTGGCCATTGCAAGCAAAATCCGATATCAAACCATGTTCTAGAGCAGTAAAGAATTTGCCCTTTATTTTTCATCCTAACTTGAACAAATTCTGACGCATAGAATCGAAACACTATGCATACAAACACAATTTACAGTAGGACTGTGCAAAGATTCACAACAAATGGTGGTCCAAATGTAGGAAATTGATCGTTAAGGACAACAAATCCCTTTTCTGATGGATTGATGATTTATTTTTGGTGGAACCTATGGAAGGAACACAATATAAGAATCTTCAACCAATAAGCCAAAACATAATAGGAAAGGAGTATTAGGAGTCACGATTAGGCATCCTCTCGCCTCTCCCATATATACAGAGTGTAGACAAATTAGGCATCCTCTCGCCTCAGACTATTGTCAAATCTCTAGATAAGCAGAGAAGATCTTTTTTCTGGCAGGGGGTGGGCAAAAAAGAAAATATCACTTGATTAAATGGGAAAAAGTGTGTAAGTCCAAGGACAAGGGTGGTTTGGGGATAAAAGACATAAGAAAGGTGAATATTAGTTTGTTATGCAAATGGTGGTGGAGATTAGAGTGTGAGAAGGGAATTTGGCAAGACATTGTTGAAGCTAAATATATGAGGGGGAAAATGTTAAGTGAAGTAAAGCACACACTGGATGATTCTCCAGTTTGGGGGGATCTGCTTAAGATAAAGCATGTATACCTGAAGGGGCGTACAGTGAAAGTGATGAATGGGAAAAAATGCTGCTTTTGGACAGATGTGTGGTTAGGGGATAAACCCATATGCTTGGTGCTCCCTGTACACTTTGATCTATGCACTGAAAAAACCATATCTGTATATGATTTTCTTAGAAGAAATGGTTTAGAGATGTACACATTAATACAAAAGTGCATAGTTGGCGCAACAACCTCCAAGAGAGATTCAGCTTCTGCCTGCGGCTTCAGCAGAAGGTCAGGGGGACGAGGAGGAGTGATCAGCAAAGCGCAGGATGAGCTCGGCGCGCGGTGGTAAATCTGTAGGTTGATGTAATGGTCGTTTAATGGTTGTGGTCTGGTTCATGTAAATCTTGGTTTTTACTTCGGTTGTTTGTGGAGTTTGCTCTCAGGCGCCTGGGAAGCCTGGGCGGTTGGGAGTGCCGGTAGTCCTAGCTTGAATCAGGGTAGGATTCCCGGGGGGGCGAGCGTTTTGATCTCTTCTGAACACCTATTCTGTTCCCGAACACCTGTATTTCCGTTTTTCTGAAATGAAAATGGGGCAGTGCCTCGCCTCGAAAAAAAAAATTTGAGGAACTGCTCCGGTACACCCTTTTTAAAAAGTAGCACAGATCTTAAAGCAGTTATAATCAAATATATTTATTAATTATCTAGTCTTGGTCACGCCAAGGCCCAGCCCGCCTTTGCCCAGCCCATGCGGTCATGCTCAACTTAATTCATGTCCAAGGTGTCTCTATGCCTAATTGAATCCAAACACAATTCTTACGGCGCATTCCTTCGTTGCGGAGAACGGCGGCGCGGAGCGATCGCATCTATCACGCCTGGAGGAGCGGCGAAATCAGCTGGCTGTACATCCTGCCGCCCGGCAGCTATCAAAACTATTCCCGATCAAGAACAAAACCTAGCAAATAGAAAGCGCAAATCCATTACTACAGCTTTCCATTCTCCAATAAGCAGTTCAACAAATACATTGTCTTGCAGAGTTGATCATTTGGTAATTTTCCAGTTCTTTTTTTCCCTTTAAGCAATTGAACAATTGAACAAATTCATCGTCTTGCAAGCTGTCGTTCCCTAATGGATGCGCCCCGCAAGAATCAAATTGGATATGGGCTGGGTTGGGCCGAGGCAGGCTGGGCCCTAGCGTGACCCAAGGTTAAAATAATTAACAGGTTAATTGACAAGTGCTTTAGCATTAGTACTACTTTTTCAAATGGGTGTACCGGAGATTTTATAATGCTATATAGTGGGCAATAATCACGCATGAATGAAGTTATTACCTAGTTAGAATACGAAAGGTTCTTATGCATTTTCCCCGTACCGTTAAAAGCTGTTCTCACTAATTTACTTACCGTTTTAAAAGCTTAACTTGTGTAAACACTAAGGGCTTGTTCGGTTCCTACGAATTGGTGGCCTGAAACAATTTCTAACCGGATTGCTTACTCAATTTATACTAGCTTTTTACGAGGTGGAACTCTTCCCGATCTAATCCGGACTAACCGAACAAGGCCTAAAAGATTGTAGATGATACATGATTGTAGAGCTACGGAAAAGGAATATTTTCCTTTGTATGCCATTGTAGCAAAATACCATTTCCCTATCCGAAATCCCCATAGATCCCATCCCCGTGTCCTCCTTCTTTGAACACAATTTTAATCCTCAAATCTCATCCCCAAGCTCTATGCACACGATTTACATTTGAGGTGGATGGCACAGAGCTGCATGCCCCGTTCTCGAAGACTCCTGCTCCTGCTCTTGCCACTCGATAATCGCAGAACGGAGAGCCCTGTTTGGGGTCAGCACTGAGTGAACTAGATTCAGATTTGTCATCGGCGATGTGTTGTGCCCGCTGTCGAGCCATTCCCTGATTTTTTTCGCCTTCATAAGTGAACCCGTCTGCTGCTACGTGGGGATGTCATCATGCAATTCATTGGAAATAGCATGATGCTGTATTTTCATTTCTTCAATCTCCCATAGTTGTCTCACGAGCGCTTCCTCAATTGATTGTCGCTGCCTGATCTCACGCTGATACAAGCTATCTTTCTCGTTTGCCTGTAAAAAAAGTAGTATATGACTTTGGTTGGTTCAATATTTGCAATTTCTATCATGAATAATGGAGGAAATTTACCTTTTGGAGAGCTGAAATCATATCCCGTTCAGCTTTCCAGCGTTTGGTTGATTCTTCATATGCTTCTTTCTTTGAGAGTTCAGCTTCACTGAGAGCCTAGCATCAACACCTGGGTTCTCCTGTGTGGTACCAAACTTACTTCAGTCCTCTGTTATAGTTCATCTACGAGAGTTTTCATTAACTCATGATTCTTATGTCTCTTCGTGTTACGTACCAGCTCATGAGTAGGGGATGAAAAGTTCTCATCATCAAGTTGTTGCATTTGATGCAGAATTGCTGATCCAGAGATAGTGACTGCATCATCATTTCTTGATGGATTAGACCAGGAGTTTTGCGATCTCCTCCCAAATTCACCCCAGGATTCTGTAGAACTCCTTGATGTACCTGTAGGCCTGTTATAAGATTCATATAGCCGAGATGGTAACTGATAGCTTCTAGAGGGGGATACAGACCCACTTCTGTTGTTGATTCCTCGCTCCCTGAGTGTGAGTGGCTGATTGTAACTGATCTCGGATGGCTACCAACACTGGTTACTGAGGACTTTGATGCAATTGTGAACGCAGGTGATGGTGGTATGGCAGGAACAGTTGTGTTTGCTTCCCTGCAGTGTTCAAAGGTCAAATTAACCATTTGCTATTGTATTTTGCCAATGAACTTTACTGAGATTAATTCTTTGGAAAGGTTATGGAGTTGACTACTATAGTTGCGTTAAGAATCGAATAAATGAGATGTTACAGAGTCAAATCCAAAAAAGTTCACAAATAACCACGTCTAACTTTAATGGAACCCAAACCATGGTTGCTAGCAACTGATTGATCACTTCACCGATAGTAATCTGATACTAAAATCCCAGAAAATAGTTTATATACTAGGCAGGTAAAAACTTTCTTGGCTTAATCTTACCTGGTGCATATAAGATGCCCTTTGCAAGTAAACCATATCCTACATGAGGAGGCTGCTGCCTCTATCAGTCTGAGTGCCGTCTTGGATTTAAGTGATTTCATTTTCCTACAATAGGGGAACACTTATTAGGTAGAAATGTAGAATGACCAAATTTGTTTCCTTCTGTTTCCTGTATTTTAGTTTCAGCACACTGAGATGTAGCGCCATATATAACTTGCGTGCTAATAAGGAATATATGTTCAGTTTGATGACGGTTGCAGATTCAAACTAAAAAAACATGAAAAAGGTACGATAATCATCAGGTGTGTGGTTCATACTTTGAGTGGTGTTTGTCTGCAGCTGCTCCCATTACAAGCCTGGTGACGCCATGAAGGGCAATAAGCTCTTCAAGCCATTTAGCAACATCCTCGTTGTCGATTATTAGTTTCTCGTAGCTGACCTATGAAAGGTAATTTGGCAGCTATTTATCATTTAAGATGCATATGTGTTCACTGTATTATCCTGTATGTGAATGCAATACTGGGTAGTTTAGGTGGTTCGTTAGTTGGATTCATGGCATCAGAGAAGTGGGGATGAGCACCTTTTTCCTTATGCACATCTTGACATATTCATCTAGTTTCTCCTCTGCCTCTGCTCGCACCTTCTTTCTATGATCATTGACCCGTTGTGGATTCATCGTTCTGTAATAATAATGAACTTTTGCCCCCACTGAAATAATAGAGTAAGGAGAATCCTGTGATGTCTGAAGTCTGAACTCTTGAGGAGGGAAGGATCTTTTACTGTATCAATTTTTTTAGATAAAGGAAATAAATCCAGTCTCGGCAATCAGAGAGCATGTATGCGGTAAAAAAAATTATGGTCCAAAACTTCTGTCAGTTTCATGGCTTGAGAGTTTTTTTCTTTTGACACGGATCATGGCTTGAGAGTTGAGAGCATGTATGCGGTATGCCTGTTTCTTTCCATAATAATACATAATAGTTCCGATAGTTTTTTTTATTCCAGCAAGCATGCAGGCATGCAGCACAGCAGCAGAGACAATTGGTCAGGTTTTAGAGTAATTCAGAAGTTGGAAATGCCTTTTTGGATAGGTGAAAACAAGTTTAACAGCTCAGCTAACAAGAATGAGCAGGTAAGAAAATCAAGGTATGTTTAGGCCGCGTTTAGTTCCAGAAACCGGACGGCCGAATTGGGTCTGACAAGACACTGTAGCATTTTGTTTGTATGTGCGAAAAATTGTCCAAAAATGGATTAATTAGGCTCAAAATGTTCGTCTCGCAGAGTACAATAAAACTGTGCAATTAGTTTTTGATTTCATCTATATTTAGTACTCCATACATGCTATGACATTTTGATGTGATGGGAATCTTCTTTTTGCATAGTGAATTTGGGGGTGTAAATTTGGGAACTAAACAGGGCCTTACTCTCAATGACAGCTTGCCGCAGTATCTGCATGACAAAATGATAGAATGCCTCTCAGTTGTGCTGTGTGTAGCTGTCTACTCTGTGGTTGGCTGACCCTAACTGCTCTCTCCAGAATCAACAAACCATCCCCATTTTTTTCAGGAACCGCAAGCGGCAGCGTCATTCAGATTCATTTATACTAGCTAGTAACTGAAATTCATCAGGAAATCGTCCAAATAACGCAAGAATTGAGGAAGCCTTACTCATGGGGATCATCTGCGCGGGGCAGTGGACGTGGGCGATGACGATGACGACCCCGGCGCCGTCGTTGGCCAGGTTCTCCAGCGCCCACAGCAGGGTGCTCTTCCCGTGCTTGACGTCCTCGGGCACGGCCACGAAGACCCTGTCCAGCTCCACCTCCACGGGCGGCGGGCTCGCCGCCTCCACCTCATCGCCGTCGCCGACGACGACGATGTCCGCGGCGCTGCTCACTGACGTCCTGAAGCTGTACTGCAACGTCGACGACGTGTCCCACCGCCTGTGCGCCACGCCGGCGGCGCCCTCCATCCTTCCACGTCCAGCCCCGGTTCAAGACGCTGCTGGCGCTTGCAATGGAGACCACCGGGGTTGCAGGAGACCTGGATATGTTATTAGCTTGGCTCTCGTTATGTTCTTGCCAATGTCATTTCGTCTCAGCGTGGATTAGCTTGCTATTTGTTCGCTGACCTAGACGAAGTCAACTCTAAGGAATTATGCGTCTTGAGATTCCGACGACTCTTGAATTGGCTCTATGCCTGTCCCGGTTCCTAAAAAAGAACTGCTAGTTGTCTGTTCCGGTTCTCGAATTGTATATATGAAATTGTGTTTTCTGCTAGTGATGATGAATTGAGTGTTGTGGATGGACACGCGCATCCGTGTCATCTACGATAGCAGAGCAGACAGCTCTGGTTTATTCAAGTGGCTACGTTACGCGTAAGAGCGTGGCGATCAGTCTCCCCCAATCGCGGCTTGATATTCTGATTTAAGATCGTTTCACTCCAATGTCATCTCCCGAGTCTGAATAAACATATCCCAGATTAGAGCATTTCAGACTCTCTCTTTTTTTTTTTTGAAAAAGAACATTTCAGGTTGTACGATGGGGAAGAGTAGGATAGCATTTTCAGATTGTTTGTATATGCACCCAGGAGACTTGGACCGTTCCAACGATCAAAGTCAACACAAGTCTGCAATTGGCCTTGGCCTTTTCGGTGATGTAATAGAATTTAGCTGGGCCATCCGTGGTGTACGTTGTACTTGTACCAGCATCGTCTGTCTGCACTCTGTAGTGAAATTGAAGAGAAACTGTAATAGCTGAATTCAAATGCAAGTAGGGCCGAAAATGCCGAGGCAATCAGGCAACTCAGAGGCAGAGAGAGATCTGGAGACTCCGACTAGGCCTTCATCTGCGCCAGGACCCAAGCGCGTTGTGGTCTCGTCTCGTGTCCCATGCGATGGTGAAAGAAATACGTACACGGTACACCCCTGCCGGTCAAGCCTGGTCGACACGTACGTTTAAGCTGTTATATATATCGTCCATTCCATCCCGTGCATGATGCAATTACTTTCTTGGCAGGACACACTGAGGACTTCAAAGTAGTTTCCTGGTGAATTTCTTAAGCATTGAGCTCCATTTCGCCTCTAGCTCTAAGCTACGAAATAGATGGATAATGGCTGCTGCGTACTCTCTAAGCAAAGTAGCAAACATATAAGCTGATGGAACCGAAGAAAGAGATGCGCGCGACGCTCTCCGTCTCTCGAGCCATTGTACGACGTGCATCGACCGATCGCAAGGCCTATCGCTCTCCACATTCATTTCGCCATGTTAGTCAAGCGCGCCTTCAACAGACGATTGAGCGGCATGGCTGTACCTGTACACATCTCCAATAAGTGGATTTGTGTGGGTAACACCTAATTGCCTAATTACCATGCGGTACCCTGCTGGGAGCTTGTCTGTAATAACAACGCTGATGATGGTGCTTCTCCGCCGTGCATCAAGTGCAGGCCGGCAAGCGTTTGCCGTGGGGGAAAACGTGTTCAATTCGCATAGTTTCTTCTCCCGTGCGACGGCAAAGGCGACGCCGGCGGTGTTATTACCACCTGCAAGGCCAGAACGCGCCGGCGCGGCGAGGCCACACCACACCGTCGGCATGCTACGGACGACGGCGCGTCGCGGCAATGCCAGCCGCCAGCCCGAACCGCTCGAGGCGCCGGATCTCTCGTGCGGCAGGAAAGGACGCGGCGGCGGCGGCGGCGTTGCCTGCGGCCCTGCGGGAGACCAGAACGCGCCGGCGCGCGCGGCGAGGCCATTACAAATCCCCAAGCACGGCATGTACACCGTACAGACGCGCCACCGTCTCCATCCGTGCGCTGCTCGTCGCGGCAATACTAGCCGGAGCATCGCTCCAACCCCAAGGGTCCTCAAGGCTCAAGTGCGCGCGGAGCCGGCGGACGGCGGCGGAAGGCCGGCAACCGCGGCGGCCATTGGTGACAGGGTGCGGTCGGTATCTCATTTACCGACCGGGTGGTCGGTATCTCAAATACCGTCCACCCCCTGGGGCCACGCAGGCCGTAGGATCGAAAGCAAGCGGCAGGATCCGAGCCGACGGAGGCTAGCGAGAGCGTCGCGTGGGCCGAGGGGCTGCTAAATCAGCTTGGGCCAGTTTACTGCCGAGGCCCAGGAAATGAATCGCAGTAACGAACGGGCCCAGCAGAGGTGACATGAGCACGCCGCCGGGGGACAAACAGTTCAACACTTCTACAGCGTTAACAACGTACATGCAGTATAAAACTAGATTGATGTATAGAGTAACTTTCGGCTAATTTTGTTTATAATAGCAGTGAGGGGTAACCAATGAAATAATTAATGCGTTAGAGGTTTAGGGGGTTAATTTATTGTTTTAACGATTGTAGTTGTGAGTATTTTTTATCCGGTAATTTCAAGTTAGGTCTTTGTGCGCCAACATGAATACTTCTTTTATTGGCCGAGTACTAAGGTTGTTATTCTCAAAAAAAACTAAGGTTGTTTTAATGATAGATATGCTAACGGAAAATTCGTGGAGATATCAACTCGCATTTTGAAATTTGCTTCACCCTAGTACCTTCAACAACGTCCAGAAGTTGCTTGATCTACGTCGGTTTCCTTCAAAAGAAGTCATGCAGCATCATACTATATCCCAACTTCATCGACTTGATAATCGACCAACGAACAAAACCACCACACAGATTAATTGAACATGTAATATATCTTGATATGATAGTGCATTATTTATATTATGAATTTTAATATTTTTCTGATGCAATTACTTTCTTGGCAGGACACTGAGGACTTCAAAGTAGTTTCCTGGTGAATTTCTTAAGCATTGCGGTCCATTTCGCCTCTAGCTCTAAGTACGAATTTAAGATGACATTCCAAAGAAACTTCATGGTAAATAATACTATTATAAATTCCTTGGCATTCTTACAGTCAAATAATACATGATGCAATGTTGTGGACCCAAAGGAAGCTGTTTGTGTCCCTTTTTTTACAGCTATGAAGAAAAGCATAGATCTAAAGCTACAACAAAAAATATACTAAAACATACCATATTATATGTTCACTGCGCAGATATACTCATTTGAATTCCAACACAATTGGATTTTCTATTTTATGATTTTTTGTGATTTACTATAATTTTTCATAAATTATTTAGGGGGTAATTTGACCGGTTTTGGAAAGTTTGGGGGTGGTATAGACCATTTTATGGGTTGGGGTTTAGGTAGTCCAATCTTCATAGGTGAGGGGGTGATCTAAACCTTTTCCCGAGATTAGCCCGAGCTCACCACTACCAATCTTTACCTCTGCCAATGACCTTGCGCCTCACACGTCCATGGTAGCCGAAGGAGGTCGAGGTGACGATGATGAGAGGGAGACCGATTTTGCCTTGCTAGAGCTCGATTTGGCTACATTCGAGCTTGATTGATGTTGGTTCTCGCTTCTCAATTCCGAACCAACAGTGAAAGTAAGAACTAGAATTACAATCACAAGTCACATATCGTATATTTCAACATGTCCATCGAACATGCCTATGCCTCCTCGATCTTTGAGCGTAGTAGACTAGTCGGAGGTGACTTCCCACAGGTAATATCCAACAATTTAACATCGCCAAAGTTCAATTGGGCCATGCTCGAGCTCGATTTGGCCTCCCCATGAGTTTGACTGGGCTGTGCCAGTACTCGATGCGGGGCATCGAGCTTCCGCGCGCGACGAGTAGCACGAGTGGCGGCAGTGGGAGTGGCAGGTGTTAGGTGTTCGAGTGGAGGGAGGACGGCCGCGTAGGCGGATGGATGAAAGTCGGCGTGAGAACATGGACGATGGGACACAACAAAGATAGACAATCCAGAAAACCAAAAGCGTATGCATCAAGCCAGGTTTTAGCTGGTACAGGTGAACCAAACACTGCCTATTGTTGATGCTTCGACTGATCTGGACTAAAGCTAGCCCGGCTAATCACTACCGTGGCTACTAGCTACTAACTTGATGTTCAAAATCCATGAAAAATGACGAAACTTATATATTGCTCAACATAATTTACAGTCTAAATACCGACATACACTGCACACAAGGGAACCCGGTTACCGACTATCATCAAGAGGGAACACGAGAACCTATAATCCTACTGCAGACCCATCCGCATTTTACATCCAAGGTATTTTAACATCCGTCCGGTAATCTTATCCTGGACGATCGAATTATGGTCATCAGTGTCTGAGATGGGCAGTGGTGGAGTTATCCGTTACGAACTTCTTGTACGACACGAGGATCGGCGTGCGCACCACGTTGTCGGGCGACACCCACTTGAGCTGCCCCTCCGCGATCCCCTTCTCCTTCCTCGCGCCCACGGGCCTGATGGTGACCGTGAACCTCTTGGCCTGGTTCACCTTCTTGAACCTCAGCGTGTCCGGCGTCACCGTCACCGACAACGCGCCGGCCGGCACCTCCACCTTGGCCACGTACACCGACTTGGCCTTCCCGACGTTCGTCACCTCCCGGCTGACGTTCACGACGTAGGGCTCCTGGTCCAGGAACGCCGTGATGGTCGGGTAGTTGAGGTCCTTCTGCTCCACCGTCGGCATCTTCGCGCACGCCACCGGCGACATCGGGTGGATGATCGAGTTGATCTCGTGGTCGCTGTACCTGAGCCCGCACAGGTAGGGCACGTAGTCCGCCGCCGTCAGGTTGTACACGAGCCCCGGCCGGAGCGCCTTCATCGGGTTCACGAACCCGGCGCCCACCGTGAGCAGGTTCGCCGGGTACCCGTCGTGCGCCGCGATGGGCCTCCTCCGGCGGTCCGTCGTGTCGGCCGTCGTGATCAGCGCCGACTTGATCGCCGCCGGCGTCCACGTCGGGTGCGCGCCGCCGCCACGGTGAGCAGCCACGGCGCCTCGTTGGCGACCGTCGCGGGGTCCGGGCCCATGTTCCCGCCGGCGGCGCTGACGAAGACGCCCTTCATGATGGCGGTGTAGCCGCCGAGCGCGATGGGGTCGTAGGCGAAGTCGCCGGCCTCGTCGTCGCCGAGGGAGAGCGAGAGCACGTCGACGCCGTCCTCGACGGCGTCGTCCAGCGCCGCCAGGATGTCGTCGCGGTCGCAGCCCTTGTCCTCGAAGCACACCTGGTAGAGCGCGATGTGCGCGCGGGGGGCCATGCCGGAGGCCGTGCCGAGCCCGTTGCCCATGGCGTTGGCGCCGGGCACGAACGCGCCGGCGGCCGTGCTCGAGGTGTGCGTGCCGTGGGAGCCCTCGCTGACGGGGAGCACCGGGTCGTCGATGCCCTGCCACTTCCACTTGGCCGACTCGTAGAAGGACCTCGCGCCGATGAGCTTGTTGTTGCAGACGGAGGCGTTGAAGTCGCAGCGGCCCTTCCACTTGGCCGGCGGCGGCTTCATCCCCGCCGCGTCGAACGACGGGTGGCCGGGCCGGATGCCGTCGTCGAGGACGCCGATGATGATGCCCTCGCCCATGTTGCTCCGCTTCCAGAGGCCGCCGTGGAAGGCCTCGCCGGTGAGCCCGAGCATCTGCGGCGTGTGGGTGGTCATCAGCCGGTAGGTCTTCTCCGGCATGGCCTTGACGAACCAGTCCTTGGTGGCCATGGCGCGCACCTCCTCGTCGGTGAGGCGGGCCGCGAAGCCGTTCACGACGTGGCGGTAGGAGTAGATGAGGCGCGCCATGGCGGCGGGGTCCCTGTCGAGCTCCTCCTCGGCCATGTCGCACACCGACGTCAGCAGCGACGCGTGCCAGCTCGACACGTCCTTGAACAGGCTCCGGTCGTACTCGTACGGCGTGCGCACGATGATGAGGTAGTTCTTGTGCAAGCCATGGTCGCTGTGCGCGACGACGGCGGTGGTGACCAGAAGCGAGGCGAGGAGGAAGACGGCGACGCGGAGGGGGAGAAGCGCCGCTAGGCGCATTGGATTCGGGGGATCCATTGAAGAACAGACCGAACCAAGGTGGGAACAATGATGGGTAGTTACATTTGAGGAGATTGGTGCTTATCCTAAAAATGGCATTCTGCCTGATGGGGATGATGAGTAACCTTGTGCCAGCAGGATGAACAAGCTTAATATAGAAAGGGTAAGCAGGATTGAGGTTGCTTGCTTGCGGCCACAAGTTCAGCCGATGCTTCGTTTGATCGAGCTCCAAAACGTGGAGGAAATGGAAGAGGGTTCTTCACCTCACGTTGCTCAACATGTGTGCAGACACCGGTATAAATTCAGTTCTTCCTTTCAATGTTGATAGATACAGTACATACCCAACTGAATTCCTGACTCCTACCCTACCTACAATGAAGGTTAGAAAGCGTCACCAGTAATCATACAGACTATTCTGGCATTCCGACATGGAAATGCAATGATCACCTATAAAGCGTTTGCTCTTATGCATGCGCAACAAGGATGATATATACGGAGTAGAACCATCATACTACACAATAACTCATGCTTAGAAGTAACATGTATGGAACCCTTGCGATATTGCACGGCTCGCAAACATAAATAAAACCTATCGTGTCATGATTTTCATGAACTGCTAAATGGTTTCGATTTTCTCTGTGTCTACGATAAATTTTCTCATGTGAAACATTACCGAACTGTTGTGACTCGCAAGAAGACCATTCATGTGACTCATGTTCAGCTATCTAATGTAACTTGCTTCCCAACAATATTGTCCATATATACAATCTGAATTCTATGATATCTAACTACTCCAAGTACGTGTTCGTCAGAAATTAGCAGAAATGGATATCGGACTGCGCACGACATGCTCCTCTGACACCCACGCAATCTGCGCGCCCAAAGTCTCAGACGCCAACACGCTGTCAGGAGCCCTTTCCACGGTGACAGTAAAACTCTTCCTTTGGTTCACCTCGTCGAACTGCAACTCCCCAGGAGTCACCGTGACCGAGACCCCCTCCGGCGCAGTCACCTCCGCCCGGTACACCGACCTGGCCGCTACGACGTTGGTCACCGTCCGCCTGGCCGTCACGGCCGGCCTCTCCGCCGTCACCGACACCATGATCGACGGGGTATTGAGATCTTTCGCCTCGGTGCTCTCCATTCCGGCGCAGCGAACGGCGGCGGCGGGGTAAATGATCCGGCTCACTTGGTCGTCGGTGTAGCCCAGCCCGCACAGGTAGGGGATGTACTCCTCCGGAGAGATGTCGTAGACGAGGCCCGGGTTGATGGCTCTCGCCGCGTCGACGAGCCCGGCGCCCATGGCGAAGTAGCTCGCCGGCGCGCTGGCCTCGTCTGTTACTGATGGGTTCGCCGTCGTCATTATAGCTGACTTGATGGCGGCAGGAGACCAGGTCGGGTGCGCGCTCTTTATCCGCGCCGCGACGCCGGCGAGGTGCGGCGCCGACATGGACGTGCCGGAGAGCGGCGCGAAGCTTGGGCTTGGGCCCCGCGGAGAGCGCGGCCGCTGGAGCACCCGCGCCCGGAGCACACCTGGTAGAACGCGAGGTGCGCACGCGGCGCGACGCCGGAAACCGCCGCGCCGCCGCCCGCCGGGAGCACGGGCGCGCCGGCCGCGACGCTGGACGCGTGCGTCCCGTGCGTGCCCGCCGCCGTCGCCCTCGCCGGCCGGCCACCGGGAGACGGAGGTGCCGCGTGAACTCCCTCGCGCCGACGAGCTTGTTGTTGCAGGCCGCGACGCCGGGGTGCTTGCACCGGCCGCGCCAACTAGCGGGCGGCGGCGGCATCCCCTCGTCGCCGAACGACGGGTGGCCCGCGTCGATGCCGTCGTCGAGCACCCCGATGACGACCCCTTCGCCCATGTTGCCGCCCTGCAATGGTGTGGCGGCAGCCAGCTTGCAGCAGAGCACGAGCAGGAAAGCAGTCTTTGCTGGATCCATTTGAGATCGAGAGAATGCGGCTCGCAAGGATGCTGGAATGGGGATTGAGATGCAAGGTCGCTGGAATGGAGATGGAGATGCATCTGTGCAGAGGAGGGAGAGCAAGGTTTATACGTGCAGAGGCAGTTCGGCGGCGAGCATGCATTGCCGCTCTTGGGCAGAAACTGAGGTGGCCAAGGTCCAAGGAGTTGAGCTCGTAGGTTTGTTCAGGTGAAGGAGTTTGACTGTTTGAGTATCTAGGCAGGTTCAGACGTTCAGTTCATTTTTGTTTGACTGTTTTAGTCGAAATCCAGTCGAGACGCGGCTTCAACACTCTCCGTGGTTGGCAGTTATAACTGGACTGGGCCATTTTTGGGAACAGCGGAACCAGACGAGCGCGTGCGGTTTCCCAGCCCGCAACCGTTAAAGAGTATCATCTACTACCTGTCTCGCATAGTCTCGCATGTAAATGAGTTTTTTTTCCTCAAGAAAAAAAAAGAGAGAGGAAATATTTTCCCCGTCTCCAAAATTAGAGTGAGAAAAACCGCCCATTTCACGTCTGTGCTGTTCCGAATCGCCAACGCGACGCCACAAATGTTACATCGCGAGTCGAGATAAATGCAATTCTTCTTCCATGTTGTGCCGTGACAAGGAACCGAATTTTATGTGGTTCAGTGTCGAGTTCATGGAGGTTGGGCACGACTGCTAGTACTAGCTCCCAAATCCATAGCTATTGTGTATTTCCCGTAGGAAAATTCCAACTGACCCCGTAGCCCGGGACCTGCACGTCCCACAGACCCACGCATGACACGCGCGCGTAACAAGTCAGGGGAGCTCGATGCGACGGCAATGCACGGGACGCACCTGTCCACTCGCCGCGCTCATCTGGCTCTCTCTCTAATGATCTCTTCTTCCCCCAGCAAGGCAGGCAAGTTAACCATCGGCGCAAGGAGCCCTCGTTTCGGCAGGGCGAAGTGTAGCAGCAGGATCGGCCGGCAGCGATGGAGGACGCGTACGGGCGCACGAGCGCGGCGGTCGCGTCGTGCTGGGGCCGGTTCGGCCTGGCGGCGGCGTGGCGCAGGCTCAGGCGGATGGGCTGGCCGCGCCGGCGCTACCGGACGTACGTCCTCGGCGCCGGCGCCGGCGGGCTCAGCCAGGGCAAGGTACGCGGCCGCGCGCCACGCCGGCGGCGTGCCGGGGCCTGTGACATCCTCGGATGAGCTTTAGGAGAGTTTAGAGATAGCTTTTGCTCACCCTTTACTGTGAGCGTGTGGTAGCTTGGCTATATATGGCGAGTTTGTGTATACGATGGTGGATTACTGTGAACAATGCAAAAAGATATATATAATTACGCACAAAGGGATTGGACTTGTGTTCAGGTTTAATTGATCCATAGCATTGTCCTAAATAAGTCTAATTTGTGATGAAATCATGCATAGGTTCGTCTTATAAATGAATGAGGTTGACACCTTTTTTTTTTCTTTTTGAGGACACCTCCTCTAAGCCCGAGACATGCGCTTCCTCTTACGGAAAACGTGATTGTTCATGGCAAGTGTATCATCTCATGCAGACGAGCGTGTAGCTCGGTGGTAGTGCTCGAGAGCTGGGACGTTGGTACTAAAATAACAGATTCCATGACACATGAATCCTCAAAAAATTGACCTTTGTTTCAGTAAGAAACTAAAATACAGAGCCATGAATCCATGACACATTTACAGGTTCCCTAAAAGGGAATTTGCCTATCGCCTTTACTGCTATCACCTTTACTGGTGATACAAAATTTTATATCTCCTAATTGGAGATTACCCAAGAAGGTATTGTACAAAATTGGATGTCACAGTAACTACAACTAAATCCTAAGTCACCACCCCAGATGTTAGTTCATGAAATTGACATATCAATACAAGTTCACGTCCAGCGCTGCTGCACCATGTTCTCTCATTTCATGATCAAAAGCTACTTGCAGTAACCTCTTGTTCAGGAAACATAATTGTTTTGAGAAACTCATAGGACGTAAAGAATATAGCACCTTGAGATATATACATAGCCAGCCTTGGAGTCAAACCCCTGTGAGAAAACATGTTGCTTCATAATTTGCATACTTCAATAGGATCTTCTTTTTGATAGGAATTAATAAATAACTCAAATTCAATAGCATGGTATGCCTCTGTAACGTTTGTACCTGTAAAGACCGCACAAGCCTTCTTGCCGAAAAATTTCTCTTAGTGCATGAAGAACCCCGTCATACTTGCTAACAGGGCTGAGTGCCTAATAAACAAAAAAAATTATTAGTTCTGAACAATTATTAGTTCCGTTCAGACCATTAGTTTGCTTTTAAATGTATACAAGTGCTTGAAACTGAATCATGTTACCAGCCCATGATTACAATTCCATTATCAAATTAGTCAAAGATATATGATAAACATCACAACAGGAAGTCATTGGATAAACTAAATCAGAACATGGCATACACATGTGTCACATTACCTGTAATTGCACTCGTGTCTTGACAACATCAAATGGAGTTGTACACAGAGCAGCAGTCGACCCAGCAAAACCTCCACATAAAAGCTGCAATGAACCCAAAAAGAGTTGAAGGTTGATTTGATCTTTCATATTTGAGATGGTACAATGCGTCAAGCTGTCAATCATCCTATGGGAGCTGCCAGCTAGCGGTTTCTTTTTTTTTCCTCTCTCTCTCTCTCTCATTGCAGCATAGGCAAACAATGCAGGAAGCGCAAACAGTTTCTCCTTCAGTTCTAACTAATAAAAACATAAAAAGAAGGATGGGTTGACCGGGTAAAGTCAGAAACTAACAGTCTCGCAGGAACTGAGCTTGGCATTATCAGGTGCCGATTCCAAAATAGACTGCCTTAGACCCTCATAGGCATAAAACTGCAAGTTAAAAAAAAAGGATCATTTTCTTTTAAATACCAAAACAATTGTCGGAGCAAAGCTAAAATTAAATCATTGTAGTTGAATGCAGGTGCTTAAATTTTGATACCTTTACTACGGAATGTGGGATATTTCTCCAAAGAACAGCACCCCATCCAGCATATAATGAAGCAACACCACCCCTTTTAAGGCATCCCATTAAAGCATTCCTGGTAACATGAAAAAACTCTTACTAGAGCATGATAAAGAGAGATGAAATGAAAACATCCAACTGAAGTAGCCTCTTTGAAGATAACCTACTAACATTCATCATGACATCAAAGTAGTAGGTTTCTGTCTATCTCTCTATTTATTAGGCTTGAAAAAGAGCTTCTAAAATAAAGCAATAAACAGACGAACAACCCAGAAAGAGGCATGGAAGATTGCATACCAGCAATTCTGATACTGGGAACCCACTTGCATTTGCTGTTTTATGCATTCGCTGGGTGTAAAAACAAAGGAAGTTGCAATACTAGAACAACCACCACCAGCACAATGTGCAATTGAATGATATTCCTGCACAGATGTCAATGTAGAAGAAAGATTGAAGTATATACCATGTAATGAAGACAATTAGATGAAAATATCAGTAGTAAAACCAAAAGGAAATCACCTTTGGCAAAACAGGTAGAAGAGCCCCCTTGACAATTTCATAAGTTAAAGTATAAATTGCTGAAATGGGTGCAGAACAAGCAAGTTTGCTAGCAAGTCCTCCATATAGTCCCAGAACGCCTTTGCAAGAAATTCAGCAAGCAGTAAATATTATAGCAATAGATATTTCTCAAAGGGTAAGATTACATGGAAATACAATTTTATCTGATGGAAATTACTATTATTGAACATTACCTCTCTCAACAAGAGTGCGCCTTAGTGTATGGTAGAATGAACTTTGTCCAGAACTGTTAGCCTGAATTATGGTTTTTACTGTATCAACTGGATGCAAAGAAACACTGACTGCTGTCCCAGCTAATGCTCCTGCCACAGCGTGCCTGTTAATGGTAACAGCACCATCAACTCGATGCTCAAAAGTTGGTTGATGCTCATGTGAACACTTATCGACAGAATGCTGCAGACACATGTCATCTCCATAAGCATGTTGATCTGCATCTGTTGAATCAAGAACAACATCATCACTGACCGGATGAGACACACATGCCAATTTTTCAAGCTGAGCATCATCTGTGCATGCGTCACTGGAAATCTGATCTCCTGGCATTATCCCTGCCTCTTTGGCAATGCCCATTTGATGAATTGAGGAAGCTGGAAAAATAGGATATTCATGAAAAACCTCTAGATTCGATTTAGTATCATGTAGAGAACTTTCACAATCATGTGTAGTGTTAGCTTCTTCATTTGAGCTAGTGCATAGCTCAGCAGGCATGCTTCTTGTTTGACTGGAATAGTTATCATCCCTTATGTCCATATCGGTGGAAGCAGCATAAGTTTCCTCACTACTTCGAGAAGTCCCATTTTTTTCTATCTTTTCAATTTGCATGGAATATATGTTTCTGCATTGCAAATAATGTGCACCCCCAACCTTCTTGATGGTGGAATGCATGTGTCTCCATGTGGATGAAGCACCAAAAATGCTACTGAATGGTGTGAGCATTAACATCTTCTTTACTGAACTAAGATCTTCATAAATTGATTTTGGTGTAGAGAAACAGTTTTGAGATCTCAGACCACTTGAGCTTTCCACACAGCAAGGTGCCAATATGTGTCCTTGTTGATCCCTGCTAAAACACACAGGGTCTTCCCTACTTGGAATCCCATGGCTCACAGATCTTTGAGTTGTACCAGATGATTCAGGCTGGCCGACAAGATTCCAGATCCCTGTCAATGCTGATACAAACTGGGGAGTGGTCAATCTTCTGTCAGCATACGTTGTGCCTGACTGAGGACTTTGCCTTGGTTGATGATTGGCATCTCGATCCTTAGTAATCAAAGCATCTGGCTCAAATAACTGGTGCTCATCTAATGAAAGCCGGTGGTAATTGATTGTTGACTTTGCAGCTTTTGAAGCTCGGCGTGTCGAGCTCATCTTTTACTAGCTTACAAGTTAGTGTATCATTAAACGAAGAACATGTTGAACAAATCAGCTGCTTGAGATCTGCAGGAGGGAAGATGAAAAAACAAAGAGCATTCAGCCCAATAAAGTAGTTCTCAAACCATCAAACAGCAAAGCAATTTTAAAAATAATACACTATAAGCATAGTGATTTGAATGGCTATCAAACAGGGAATAAGCCTAGCATGCAACAACCAGCATGAAACAGGGAAAACGTCATGGCAGTATGGTAGCACCCTAGTCCCTAGTACTACAGAATCTCACAAATCTCGCGAGCATAAGCAATCTACCAACACAACCAAGAAAGCAGAAAGCAACCCCGGTTGCTGCAATAGGATCTGACGGCTTATACAAACAGAGAAAATCCCACGGAGACAACGAATCTGAGCCAACCTGCTCTACGAGGCATTTCATCGAACACGCTGTGCGCGCGAGACCACGTCGCCGGCGCACAGCCTGCCTAGCTCCGAATCTCTGAGAGTCTCGTCCCCCGAGCTAACAGTATCACCCGGTTCGATCCGAGCGGACACTACGAGGCGTGAGACTGCGCGTGCGCGAGGTGGGATTCGAGGCGGCTTACCTCGGGATGACCGCGAGCGAGCTCCCGCCGCCGCCGGACAGGGTGTGGGGCGTGCTTCACGGGGATGAGGAGGAGAAGGGCTTCGCCTCCTCCCCCCGCTCCCTCTAATGAGGAGGGAGAGGTTTATGCCGCCGTGGGAGCTTGGACCCGCGTCAGCTGCAACTCCACCATGTCTTCTCCTTGCTCTGCTGGGAGTGCTGGCTTGGTTCGCTTCCTCCAGCTGTCTCGAGGCCGCCGCAGTCGGTGGGTCTCTGTTCGGCTCTTCCCAGCGGGCGTGTGCCGTTCGATGCTGGGTTGCACGGCTCTCAAGTCTCCAGTCGAATGCTAGCTAGCGACGAAGGGGCAGGGGCCTGCCTTCTCTACTTGGACAGATTCACATAGAGATGCTATTTGGGAAATCAAACAGATACTTTCATATGCCTGAAATTTTCAGAACCTTTTTTTTTTGCCAAGGGTCGCTAGACCGAGTGGTCTTAGCGTACCGGCGGCACCCTGCCGGCCGGGGTTCGATTCCCGCTGGGGTCGGATTTCTGGCCGGTGGGTTAAAAAATCCCCTCGCTGTCCCTGTGTGCTAAAGCACTGGTGTGTGCTACAGCCCGTTCCGAGAGTTTCTTCTTAATTCAATACCGTGGGGGGCGGTCTTACCCCCACCGGCCGAGTTTTTTTTAAACCTTTTCTTTTTAATAAGTGGTATTGTTTTGCTAAGCCCGTGTTTAGATGTCACAAAAAAAATTTCGTGAAAGGAATCTTTCATGCATGAAGTATTAAATGAAGTCTATTTGTAAAACTGTTTTAAGAATAAGTGTAACTTTGCGCGACGAATCTAATGAGCCTAATTAAGCCATGCTTTGCTACAGTAATGCTACAGTAACCATTCTCTAATCGTGCGGTTAAAGCCTCATTTAATAGGTCTCACGGAATAGTTGAATATTGTGAAGGTAGTTATTACCTAAAAAAAAATTTCACCCACAATCTAAACACGGCCTAACACATCTTCGTTATTTGTGCTGCTTGTCTAAATGAGCAACAGAATTGTACAAACTTCCTCCCAAGAACCCAAAAAAACTATTGGACGATCCTCCATTCATCCGCATTGAAATCAACTTTTTGATACACTTTCACGGCACCAGCTGTATAAAAGATCTGAACTATTTGCCAGCTCGCAACTAATAACCAATCCAAATCGTACATTTTAATCAGGCAGGCGCCACCGCGAACAAGTGAACACAGTGGACAGTCCCATGGTGGTTACATTGCATGCTTCACATGGTCAACGATGGATCCGTCACTTTTCACTCATCTTTCCTGGCGCTCTCCCCGTCGCTCGAGCGACTGCAGAAGAAGAAGAAGAGCCGCCTCCAGGGGATGCTCGGGCACGCCAAGCTGAGAAACAACCCGTACCCAAACCCAACGCTCGTCTGCCTCGCCGGCGCAGACCACCGCACCAACTCCGCGGTCTGCGTCAGGCTCACCTGCATTATAATTTGTCCCAACAATCGTGCTCATCAGTCAGATATTCAGATGCAGTATCCACGGGATCAGATCGATGAGTGCGCGCGCTTACGCTGGAGATGAACTTGATGCCCAGCTTGAGCACGCCCTTGTACGTGCCGTCCTCCAGCACGACGTTGTACGGCGCCGGCTTCGTCTGCAGGAACTCCCGCTCGCTGCCCTCGCTGATGATCTCGCCCACGTACACCCTGCATCGAAACGCCAACGCCAACGAGCATCAGCGGTGTGGTAATTAAGCTGCGAAATTTGGAGGCGCGCTCGAGCATTCGAGCTCAATTCGTCGTCGTACTTGGTTTCGCCGATAGAGGTGTCCTCGGCGAACTTGTCGATCTCCATGACCGTCAGCGTCACCTTCGCCACCTCCTTGCACTCGGCGTCCGACAGCGGGAACCTGAACTTCTCGTTCCACCAGATCTTTTTACCTCTACCTGCAGCAAAATTAATTACCACTGCCAGCTCAAAGAGAACCCAGGCCAGGCGTGCATTCTAGTGATTTTTTTGGCAGGTAATAATAATATGCTAGCCTGAATTTAGAACAACATATAATCAAGGGATTCATATACCTTGTGTAATTTTGCTGCTCACAGTTTTACCGCCGCACTCAATGGTCACGTAATGTCTTTTTGATCCTGCAGACAAGAGCTTGCATGATGAGCTAATGTTCTCCATCGACATTCAGTTTATGAGACACACATCAGGACGGTACAGACGTCGCGGGTGATGATGAGCATGCTTGAGGCCCTCGGCGCTGACCAACAGAACTTCCAGAACTCCTCTCGTCTCCATGGAGAAGGAGGAGCGGCTAGGAGAACAGAATGCAAGAACTCTGCGGATATATACAGCATACAAGGAGCTGCTGTTAATTTGTCCGTGGAGTCTTAAACTCAGAGTAACCACATGCATTCAAGTGCGAGAGGAGTTTCGATCATCAAGAACATGAAAAAAAACGCAAGACATTTAATGGATTGCGTTTTGATAACTTAGAATTTTGTGTATGCTGTTACTCTGTTAGCTCCTCGACACCCTTGAAACTCTGTATTTTTGATTTTTTTTAGTTCCGAAACTTCCAGTTCCAAGACTGTAACCTGTTGATTTTTTTTCTCGATCAAGAATTCGGTTACCTTGATGATGTTTGGTTCAGACCTGTTGAGTAGTGAGAGGGCCCAAATTAATCACTTGGAAACGTGTTGGGCTCTTGATGGGTTACAAATTCCAATCCGCCACAGGCCCACACCGTTCCCAGAACCAAGTCCGTCTCCCCTCCTGCTGCGGCAGCGACTCACGACTCCGACTCTGTTGAGCTTGAGCAGGACGGGACTAGGGAGAGAGGCTCGCAGCATTTCCCCACGCGCACCCGAACAATGGCCGCTCCGACCGCCGCCGCCGACACCGCTACCCCGCCTCCTCCTCCGCCGGCGGAGCCCGCGGCTGCACCTGCACCTGCACCGGATCAAAAGGTCTCTCCCCCTCCTCCTCCCCCACAGCCCGACGCGCCCGCGCCACCCCCGGCGCCCGCACCCGCGCCAACCCTCGCGCCTACGCCTGCGCCCGCCCCAGCTCCAGCCCCAGCCCCGAAGAAGCGGAAGCTGGAGGAAGTGGCGTTCCACAACTCCGACTACTACAAGATCCGTGCCGTCGTCGCCGACCTTCGTGGTCGCTTCGTTCAGGTTCACGCTCAGTTTTTCTTTCATTTTTCTTTTACTCTAAAGAAATCCCCTAAATTTTCACTGAGGCTAGTCGGATGTTCTACTACCTGTTAACTGTTATGAATCTGTTTTGATTTGAAGTGTGCTATCTTTGTTCTTTTGAAGGTTTACCAAGCTACCGATTTCCGCAACACTGATGCTGCTCGTGAGATTCTGAAAGGTATCGATTAAAACCTAAAAAAATTCTGTCTTGGTATTATGACAATAGTTGTTCAATTGAAGGGATCTAAGCCAATCTAGGGTTAGGACAGAAAAGAACGGCCTTTGGTGGGCTTTGCATAACTTGAGTCCAGGGGTGCCCTGAGTGCTCATCCTCTCGCTATTGCTGGCGAGGCTGTGGCTGTGGAAGCCACTAAGGTTGAAATGAAGCATTGGAGTTCATCCCTTTGCCTCACATCTTTGGTTGGTTTAGGTGGGAGGGATGACTTAAAACTTGTTCAGGGTTGTTGGAATTTGTGAGTAAGCTAGCAGGGTGTCACTACAGGGACTTGGAAAACCCCTGGAAATACTCAGGGCCTATCTATGGTGGTATCTATGGTGGTGCCGTGCTCATGAAAGGGAGGCCACATATTGTGGTGGAAGTGATAGAGAAGTCCAAGGGTGGGAGATTTTGAATGGGTTGCTGAACGCTTACCAGCTTGGGCGGGAGTATTGAGGATAATGTGAATTATAATGGACAAAGAATTTAGTGGTATAAGTGGAACTAGGGGGGTTGATCCAACTTTACATTTTAAGTTTCAGATAGACGGGTCAATGGCCCTGACTTCCAACCTGTGAATAAGAAAATGGAAGAAAAATTAAATGTGAACTAAACTGAACTCTCTTATTAATTTCTCAGGTCGCAGAATAAAAAGATTCTTTCTAGTTTCTATTAAGATGACTATGGGAACCTGCAGTTAAATGTTTTCTTTACACTAGCACCTTCAGGTCCTGAGCCATTGAGCTTACTATTTCTCTTGTGCCCTGTCTCTTCAGCCAGAAGCCCATGATGGATCCTGATGCTAAACTTTCCTAGCATCATTTATACTCGTGATAGAGAAGTCCAAGGGTGGGAGATTTTGAATGGGTTGCTGAACGCTTACCAGCTTGGGCGGGAGTATTGAGGATAATGTGAATTATAATGGACAAAGAATTTAGTGGTATAAGTGGAACTAGGGGGGTTGATCCAACTTTACATTTTAAGTTTCAGATAGACGGGTCAATGGCCCTGACTTCCAATCTGTGAATAAGAAAATGAAAGAAAAATTAAATGTGAAGTAAACTGAACTCTCTTATTAATTTCTCAGGTCGCGGAATAAAAATATTCATTCTAGGTCGTATTATGATGACTATGGGAACCTGCAGTTAAATGTTTTCTTTACACTAGCACCTTCAGGTCCTGAGCCATTGAGCTTACTATTTCTCTTGTGCCCTGTCTCTTCAGCCAGAAGCCCATGATGGATCCTGATGCTAAACTTTCCTAGCATCATTTATACTCACATAGAAGCTTATGTTTTCGTTGATGGGTGAAAGTCTGCGTCTGTGAGATTATGTCCTCATGAAAATGTTCGCGCTGCAATTAGAATTTGGTGCGACCTTATAGTTGATCTGAGAAAACTTGGATAAAAAACACATGATAAATGCTGCCATTTTAATGCTTGGCATAAAATTTGAGGCAAGATGAAAGAGAGCCATTCTATTTAGTCAAGTGGTCTATGATGTGTGGATAATCACATGGAAAATCCTAGAGGCCCATTTAGACAATGAGCCAATGAATTGTTTTTAGCAGACCATATAAGCAATGGAAAGATGTGACCATATGTGTTGGTCAAGCATTGAAAGAACAATTTTCAAAACTGTAGCTTTACATAAGACAGAGCAGCATTTCCAATTTGGTGGTTTGTACTGGTACCATGCTTGGCAT
The DNA here is from genome assembly GCA_900205405.1 of Echinochloa crus-galli. Classification (NCBI taxonomy): domain Eukaryota; kingdom Viridiplantae; phylum Streptophyta; class Magnoliopsida; order Poales; family Poaceae; genus Echinochloa; species Echinochloa crus-galli. Next base: position 467,392 of record OAMR01000218.1, on the reverse strand, counting down.
TGATGCCACTCACGGGGGAAGTTTGGTATCATTTTTTGTAGAATCACAGATAGTTAATGAGCTGGTAACAGAGGGAGATGCACCAATGTGGATGTAATCTTAGGCTTTAATCATTCTGCTCCTCATTTGGCTGGTGGTGTCCTAGGAAATATTTGTTGATCATTGCAATATTTCTGCTGTTGATTTGCTGCCAGCGCATTATAGGCCTAATGTAGCTTCTGCCCTTTGTAGCAGCCTTGCAGATCAAAACATGTATGGACTATTTCATTCGCATGTCTACCTCTTATGAGTTGGCATTCATAACTTTCCATTACATGAGATATGGATCCAAAATCTTGCATGCAAACACATGAAAAGTACTCATTGCACGTCCTTCGAACTGCAGAAATCCAGTATGCAATAGATCCTTTTAAATGCTCAGCAATGTTTGTCATCCCAAATACATTATTTGCGGCACTGCTAATCATACAATACATGTAAATGTACCTATATTCAGTAGGGAGTTTTTTTGACTCAATGTCTCAATGATGCTTGTCTAACTTAGTAATTCAGATGGTGAATATTAGTCACCAGAAGTTTCATGTTCTGTTCCGACTGTTCAGTATGTCCATCTGTTGTCATGGCTTGATCTTACCAACGTATTCATGTCTTGTGTTCCAGAAATAAAGGGAGTCATGGAACTATCCAAGAAAATAAGGCTCAAGCTTGGTGCTGCATCCGAGCCTGTGAAATCAACAGAGAAGCCCTCAGCTGGACTTGTGAAGGTCGAGCCTGTGAAGCCAGCAGTGACGCCTTCAGCTGGACCTGTGACAGAAGAGCTTGTGAAGCCAGCAGAGACGCCTTCAGCTGGACCTGTGACAGAAGAGCCTGTGAAGCCAGCAGAGAAGCCTTCAGCTGGACCTGTGAAGGAAGAGCCAAAACCATCAGAGGCGCCTTCAGCTGAACCTGTGAAGGACAAGCCCACTGAGCCGGCTCCAGCTGGAGAAAACAATCAAGCTCCTGGGGTAGGTCAGACTACTGTTTCTCCTAATAATGCAGGTGTTGATTCAGCAATCAAGGATGACAACTCAGATGCGAAGCAGTGAAGATGATAGTGGAAACCCAACCTAGTGAGATGTTAGCTGCTCCACGAAAATGCAGAGTGACCGGTGGATCCCCTATCAGCGTGTTTTCTTGCCTTTCCTGGAGATAAATTGTTTAGGGTGTGCTAACCAAAGAAAGAGTGGTGAGCACTTCAATATGCAAATTAGACTGCCGTGTTCACATTAATTGATTGTGTAATGTCTTGTTGAATTGCCCGTGAATAATTGAGGTATTTAACCATCCAATGGTTGCTGAGTAGCTGGATCATACATTACATTGTGCTGTTGTTTGAAGCATTGGTCAGTCAATTGCCAAGTTGATGCTTGAACAGAGGTAAACAGGAAAGGTAAGCTGGGGGGGCGCATCACCCTGCAAATGGTGGTTTGGGTTCAAATGGGTTTAATGGGTTGGATTTTGATGTGGAGTGTATTGGAGTGGGTTGAAATGGGTTATATTAGTTAATGGGGTGGGGTGGAGTATGTTCTATGTAAATATGTGTTGGGTTGGATTGGTTCGGGTTGAAATGGGTTCTTTGTGTAGAGCCGGACCCTGAAATTAAAACCTCGCGTTCACACTATAAAATTTCATCGAAATTGACCGAAATTTGTTGGAGATGACTCAGTATACCTAGCAGCTACTCTATGCAAGCAGTGTGAAAAGATCTATATTATAATTCGTTTTTGAGAAATGAGTTCTTATTGAGAAATGTGTTCTTATTGGGTTGTAACCATAGTTTGGTTAATGGTTATTATATTATGAGTTCAAATGGTTTGGGTTGGATTGGTGTGTGGTGGTGGTGGTTTGAGGTGGAGTGGATTTATATAATTTCTCTCATGAGAATGGATTAGTGTGGGTATAGTTTGGTTTTCAACCGACTTGCAGGCTGAGGGGCGCATGATATCATCTGTGTTCAGCGGTCTGACAGTCTCGTCGGTGTTTATCGTGTTACCTGTTGCATAAGTTGTTCTTGGTGTCTTCTCGTGAGTCGTAAAAAGTATGGACTGCAGCAATGTGCTGGTACGCCCAATGTATGCTCAAGATGATCATTTTCAGAAAAGGTGCATCATGGCTTTTCTGACATAGAACTATATGCGGAGGTTCAGTTTGAATTCATGCCGAACCTCAAGTTTTTGAGCGAAAATGATATTGTATTTCAAATCTCTGGATTTAGTTTATAAACCTTTTTATATATTGAATGAGGTTCGTGCTCCGACGAGAGACAGTGTAGGAGCACGAATACAAAACCATGCAAAATTTCCAGCATGCATGGACCGTGGGTTTCCTATATTAAACAGTTACTCCCTCCGTCCACAAAAGAATGCAACTCTCGCTTATCCAGGAGTCAAACAGTTTCAACTTTGACCAAGTTTATATAAAATAATACTAACATTTATGTCTCAAAATAGATCTAGTATGAAAATATATTACATAATTAATCTATTAATAGTTATTTTATATTATAAATGTTAGTAATTTTTTGTACAAACTTGGTCAAACTTAAAAGTGTTTGACAGCTCGGATGCGAGAATTGCATTCTTTCATGTACGGAGGGAGTACTAAATAAAGCGAGAGCGCTTGAACATTTCAAGTAAGTTTCCTATTCTCCCTCCAGTAACTTCCCAGCCATTGCGCCACGTCGCCGGGTTTTACGCTTCACGGCTCCGAATCAGTTTCCAAGAAATTCAACCGACATACTTTGCGGATCCATCCCCATAATTACCGTCCCATTAATTTTCCTATAATATAAAAAATCAGGATAAATTCGGAAGCAGCTCCCTTGCCGATCAATCAATCACTCCGCGCGCGAGACTTCCTCCAATCCACCGATCCGCTACCGGCCACCACCCATCCTTCCAATCTCTCCCGACTCCCCAAACCATGGCTGGATCGGCACGGGGGCTCCTCCGATCCGTACTCACCGGCCGTCTCGGACTCCAGGCGGGCAGAAGGGACCAGACGCGCGTGCGTGCCCGCGCGCGTCATCCTGTGGCCCGCGGCGCGGGTGGGAAGCTAGAAAGGCGCCGTGCCTTCCGCGGGGCGTCGCCGATCACGATGCGAGGTCGGGCTACGCTACGTGATATGATCCCCGCGCGCGCGCGTCTCCAACCAGCCGTCGCGCGCGGCCGGGGACGAGCAGGGGTGGAGGAGGAGGAGCTAGCGGGCGGATCGATCTGCATATGGGCGGGCGGGCGGGCGGGGAGAAGCGGAGATGAGGGAGAGAGGCCGCGGAAGGACCGTGCCCACGCCCGCACGCCTGGTGGAAGACGCGGGCGGCTATATATACCAGGAGGGATCGGCGGCTCGCGCCGATCTCGAGTGCCCTCGTTGTTATTCTTTGCCCAGCAGATCGCCCTCGATCTCCATCATCGACTCCTCGCGAGTCGGCGACGACGCGATCGACCCCGCATCGTCGACTTCGTAGGATCTCCGCCGGCATCACGATCTCTTGAGGTAAATTTTTGCGCTGTTTCGAGAGGTGGTTGCGCTGCGCGTTTAGTTAGGGCTAGAGATTTCCGCCGAGTTGGTTTCGTTACCGGAAATAATCCTCTCTCTCATGCTCTTCAGTTTCTGCTGTGCAAAACTTAGTAGTATAGTAGTATCTTTTCTTACGAAAAAACACTGTTTCTAATCTTTGTTCGACTCTCGACGATTTCATCGAGTTGCAATTTCCATTGATCGATTTCAGCTCTGTATGGTTTCTCACAACAGGTTCGGACTCTAATTTGTTTCAGGTATTCTGATATCTGAACTTCGTACGATCAGCCGGATTGGGAACAGATGGCGAGCAACTTCCAGAAAGAAACCGATGTAAGATAAAATCTCTATCGTGATCATCGTGTGCCTTTAGTTTAGTTCATCGTTTCATCACAAAGCGTAGTAAATAACGCAATGCACCACCATTGCTGCTATCAATTAACTGATCACGTAGATTCTAAACCAATGCTATTGATTCCAATGGATGCCTCCAGCAGCAATTGGAGAACGAATACTACGACCAAGATGAGGACGACCTCGGTGATTTTATTGTGTATAGCGATGAAGACGAGGAGCCGTTGAAGCATAAGCATCTGCGGCAAGAGGAGTTGGAGGATGAAATGGAAGAGGAGGTCGAGCAAGAAGAGGAGGAGGTCGAGCCAGATGATGAGGAGATTGAGGAGATCGAGGAAGAGGAAGAAGAGGAAGCTCCAGTTGGGCAACAAGAGATTCTTAGCCTGAGGGAGCAGTTAAAGGAGAAAATTAGGAGGAAAAATGCGGCAATGGCTGGCAGTGCCAACAAGTCTAGTTGCTCATCGTATGTGACAGAGAGGATGATGCCACCATCAAACGATCGGTAAGTGTGCTCTTGCTATTTATCTTCAAATATCTCAATTATGTATACTGTATTTCAATTCCTAGAGTTTATACGAAAGTTACTTTTTTTTTTGTAGATATGGCACATTCTTTGGTCCATCAAAGCCAGTGCTTGCTCGCCGAGTCATCGAAGAAGGTTGCTCATCCATATTGAAAGAACAACAGAACATCCCAGCCAGAGTACGTGCAAATACTAAATTTAATTACATTGTGGATTTTATGTGAACTGTCATATGATTTCCTGGACATATTGTCTGCAGAGAGGTGGCCAGTTGGTTTCAAAGGCACACCCAGGCACGGTCGAGAATAAGCAGAAGCCAAAGTTTGTTAGTGAGGTAAAAAGGAATTGAAAAAGATTAGTTATGCTATTTAATGGATGGACCTCTGTATAGATTGATTTATAAACTTTTATGTTTTGATATGCAGGAGAAAAGAAAGGTTGATGCACTTCGTGAGAACCGAGACTACTCATCTTTGTTCTCAGATGATGCTGATACTCCACAACCTACAAAAGAGCAATCTGACAAGAGTTCCACTCTTAAATCTGGTACGGACACTATTTGTTGAACAAAAGGTTGTATTTTTTCTGTTTCTGTAAATGTCATAAACAAAATTCTTGTACTTGTGCAGAGTCTTATGTTCGTGGGCCAGTGAAGTCTACAGGTCAGCCTGCCGGAGCTTCTGTTCAGGCTCGTGTCCAGAGTAAGGCAAGGTCTCCGGGAAAGGACCCTCTTGCAGACAGAAGGATGATCGCTGCTGGTAGAACCAGCTCCATCCAGTCTAACATGAAGAAGAGAACTCCAGGGTCGCAGCCATCCTCGAATAACCAAAAGATGCAGCCCTCTATAAAGAGTGAGAGGCCGCTTGCGCCGATTCCTGGCCAGAGGCAGCAGCAGCCAGCCTCCCAGGGCCAGAGGATGCAGCAGCAGTCGCAGAGTCAGAGGCCGCAAGGCAATGGCCGTCAGCAGTCCTCGCAAGGTCGAAGGTCTGATCCATCTGTACAAGGTCAGATTATTAGACAGAATGGATCGGCTGAGCTTCATGGGAGATTGAAATCAGCACAAAAGCAGCTAGGTTCTTCAAAACTCAAGGTAACAAATC
>OAMR01000218.1:443742-460658 GCA_900205405.1 Echinochloa crus-galli | reverse complement strand
TGATCCATCTGCACAAGGTCAGGTTATTAGACAGAATGGATCAGCTGAGCTCCATGGGAGATTGAAATCAGCACAAAGGCAGCTAGGTTCTTCAAAACTCAAGGTAACAAATCGTTTGCTATTAACACAGCTCTAAGCAAAAGCACATTATTTTTCTTATCAGTTCAAGATTTCAATCAGCAAGGACCTCCTTTCATCGTGGTTGTACGTTTGCAGGCATCTCGTGCTATGGAAAAGGGTGCAGTGAAAAGAAAATCTGATGATGATGAGACGGTAAACTATTCATCAATGATCAGAGAAATGTTTCGGTAAGCTTGTTGTTATTGGTTTTGTTCTTTTATTTTCTTCCAGTAAAAATTTGGCAAGTCTCTTGCGGCCCGCTCAAAAAAAAAGGAGAAATATTCAAGTCCTCATGGGTTAGTGGTAGAAGTGAAATTCCAGGCCATAAAATAGTACTTCAGTACAGCTAAGCATTTCATACAATGAATTTTTGGAACGCTCTGATCTGGTGTTCGGTTTGATGTGCAGCTACCGTCCTGAAAAATTTGTTGGCAGAGATGATGATGACCGTAACATGGTAGCTCATTTCTCTAGCATAGAGAAGGAAGAGAGAAGAAGGTAATAGGTTGCACACTTCTTATTTTCAGCTCCATTCACAAAGGAGACTCTTCGTTTCAGTTGTTAGTTTTGATTTGCTTAAGTTGTGCTGATTTTTTTTTTGGTCGTTCAGTGCGGTACTTGCAAGGAAAGAGGATGAGGAGCAGTTCCGCCTGATCCAGGAAGAAGAGAAGCGCGAGCGCGCGATGAAGAGGAGAAAGGCAGCACCAAAGGAATAGAAGCGGCTAGGACAGAAACATCCCTGTCAAGCGTGACAGTTAGAAGTTGGAAAATTTCGAACGACCGAGCACTTTTTTACAGCACCGAAGTTTAGTTGGCCGTATGATTCTATTCGATGTGGGTGTTCCAGTACGTATTTTTGTAGTAGATGGTGTGCATCACACCGCTTGGCCACGGATGTAAAGCGGCAACGCCAATGAAGGTTTCGTCCTACTCTCTACCAAGCACACCCATATCCCATCCGACTTGTTTGGGTACATAAGCATGTCCCGCAGAGTACAAAGAGGACTAGTAGGTCAAGCTTAGCTCGCACAGCTCAAATCTGCTAGTTACGATTATTTCGCATGAAGGGTGAAATGGAAGCTGGTAGGCGGGATTGCACTAACTATAGATCATCAGTTCAAGATGCCGCTGGATAACCAGTGCCCGTGCCCATACCCGTATCCGTGTTGTTTGGGGAGGGTACGGGTTACCGTATGTACGTAGGTATGGGGAGGACAGCCGAGGGTATTATCCGTTTTATCTATTACCCGTATAGATTCCATCGCCGTTGTAGTAGCTGGTATGGCACCTTCTTTGGTCCATCAAAGCCAGTGCTTGCTCGCCGAGTCATCGAAGAAGGTTGCTCATCCATATTGAAAGAACAACAGAACATCCCAGCCAGAGTACGTGCAAATACTAAATTTAATTACATTGTGGATTTTATCTGAACTGTCATATGATTTCCTGGACATATTGTCTACAGAGAGGTGGCCAGTTGGTTTCAAAGGCACACCCAGGCACGGTCGAGAATAAGCAGAAGCCAAAGTTTGTTAGTGAGGTAAAAAGGAATTGAAAAAGATTAGTTATGCTATTTAATGGATGGACCTCTGTATAGATTGATTTATAAACTTTTATGTTTTGATATGCAGGAGAAAAGAAAGGTTGATGCACTTCGTGAGAACCGAGACTACTCATCTTTGTTCTCAGATGATGCTGATACTCCACAACCTACAAAAGAGCAATCTGACAAGAGTTCCACTCTTAAATCTGGTACGGACACTATTTGTTGAACAAAAGGTTGTATTTTTTCTGTTTCTGTAAATGTCATAAACAAAATTCTTGTACTTGTGCAGAGTCTTATGTTCGTGGGCCAGTGAAGTCTACAGGTCAGCCTGCCGGAGCTTCTGTTCAGGCTCGTGTCCAGAGTAAGGCAAGGTCTCCGGGAAAGGACCCTCTTGCAGACAGAAGGATGATCGCTGCTGGTAGAACCAGCTCCATCCAGCCTAACATGAAGAAGAGAAATTCTGGGTCGCAGCCATCCTCTAATAACCAAAAGATGCAGACCTCTGTAAAGAGTAAGAGGCCCCTTGCGCCGATTCCTGGCCAGAGGCAGCAGCAGCGAGCCTCCCAGGGCCAGAGGATGCAGCAGCAGTCGCAGAGTCAGAGGCCGCAAGGTAATGGCCATCAGCAATTCTCGCAAGGTCGAAGGTCTGATCCATCTGCACAAGGTCAGGTTATTAGACAGAATGGATCAGCTGAGCTCCATGGGAGATTGAAATCAGCACAAAAGCAGCTAGGTTCTTCAAAACTCAAGGTAACAAATCGTTTGCTATTGACACAGCTCTAAGCAAAAGCACATTATTTTCTTATCAGTTCAAGATTTCAATCAGCAAGGACCTCCTTTCGTCGTGGTTGTACGTTTGCAGGCATCTCGTGCTGTGGAAAAGGGTGCAGTGAAAAGAAAATCTGATGATGATGAGACGGTAAACTATTCATCAATGATCAGAGAAATGTTCCCTCGGTGAGCTAGTTGTTATTGGTTTTGTTCTTTTATTTTCTTCTAGTAAAAATTTGGCAAGTCTCTAGCCCGCTCAGAAAAAGGAGAAATATTCAAGCCTTTATGGGTTAGTGGTAGAGGTGACATTCCAGATTTCCAGGCCATAAAGTAGTACTTCAGTACAGCTAAGCATTTCATACAATGAATTTTTGGAACGCTCTGATCTGGTGTTCGGCTTCATGTGCAGCTACCGTCCTGAAAAATTTGTTGGCAGAGATGATGATGACCGTAACATGGTAGCAGATTTCTCTAGCATAGAGAAGGAAGAGAGAAGAAGGTAATAGGTTGCACACTTTTTGTTTACATCTCCATTCACAAAGGAGACTCTTTGTTTCAGTTATCTAAGGCAAAATCTATTCTGTATCAGTACCTTAGGTTAGTTTTGATTTTTTTTTTATCTGTGCTGATTTTTTTGTGTTGGTCGTTCAGTGCGGCACTTGCAAGGAAAGAGGATGAGGAGCAGTTCCGCCTGATCCAGGAAGAAGAGAGGCGCGAGCGCGTGATGAAGAGGAGAAAGGCAGCACCGAAGGAATAGAAGCGGCTAGGACAGAAACGCCAAACGCCCCTGTCAAGCGTGACAGTTAGAAGTTAGAAAAATTCAACTGAGCACTTTTTTACAGCACCAAGTTTAGTTGGCCGTGTGATTCTATTCGACGTGGGTGTTTCCCTACGTATTTTTCTAGTATAGATGGTGTGATCACACCGCTTGGCCACGGATGCAAAGCGGCAAAAGCCAATGAAGGTTTAGACCTACTCCTTACCAAGCATCCATATCCCATCCGACCTGTTTGGATACATTTTTTTAACGAACGTGTCTTAGCACGTAATTTTATTAAGAGGAAGAAGCAAAAACAACATCTCTATAAGCAGAGTGTCAAAGAGGCAAGGCAAGGCAATATCCGTTATAGATTACAAAATACCGTTGTCGCGACCAAGACTACTAGACCTGTTTGGATACATAAGCATGTCCCGCAGAGTTAGTTACGATTATTTCGCATGATAGGTGAAATGGAAGAGGCACTGACGGCCGAAGAAGAGGTTAAAAGCTAGCAGCGCTCTTGATACCGAGAAGAGAAGGGTGGAGCAAAAATTGTTCTCTTGCTCACCCGTTAATGCTTAATGTTTAACTAAGTCTGCTTTGAGGGCAGCTTTGTGCTGCATTATGGTGGCGACTCCGCAGGAAATGAGATGATATTCTTGGCACCAACATAACTCCACGGGCAATGGCGGCAATGGCATTACACCAGAGCCCATTAAACAGATGCTCCATGCGCAAACAGTAGTGCCTTTTTTCTTTTTTTACAGCAAAATTATAGATAATGCAACCGTACAAACCTGCTTTACCCCTAATAAATATGTTCTTTTTTACCCTAGATAGGTAATCGACAACCTGGATATTAAAATTTAGGAGTGCTCCAAAGATAATAATTTGTAAACAAACTAACGCACGAAAAGTAGCTTGCCTACTTGCCTTTTATTTATACTTCTAATAAAGATGTACGTTTTATTTCTACTACTAGTAAAGATGTATGTGTGTACCGCACGTTCCCGACACACATTCCCATCATGTGCGAGCGTAGCAAGGCAGAACCTATAAACATTGTATTGGATGTGAAGTCCTGAAAACGATGAAAATGCGGACCTAGAGTTCCACACGTGGACGTGATGGTGCATAGGGAGTCATGAACATGGACGTGACAGCCGCACCAAATCTTATGTTACGTCGAAACAACTCCCGCTTCATAGTATAGATGTTGAATACCAATTGAGCAAATGACCTAACATACACAACTATTGCAACTATTGAACCCACGGATGCTAGAGAATGATAGTGAAGATATGGGTTGGCAATCAAAATGGAGGCAGAGTTGGGGGAAAGCGGACTTGCATCCACTGTTTTTAGTACGTGTAGGTTGTTGCTGTTTAAGTGAAAATTTTTTGACTAATTTAATTATTTATTTGTCTATCATACATGCTACACAATACATTGGCTGCTTTTTGATTAAGGGCACAATTTCAGTCCCTAATACATGAGTATAGTAAGAACAACTAATCTAAAAAAATAGTATAGGAACACTGCAAATCATGTCATTCTTGCTCGCTAGCGGCGACACCCCATTATGCCTTTCTAAATTCCTAGCCCTACTACAAGAAGTCTCGACGGCTCCGGTAGACATCGCACCCCACTACCAGGGCTTTCAGCCTCTGGTCCTCCATGGCAACTGCGAAGACACACAAGCTATGGTCGCGAGTCGATCTGCTATTCTTACCATGCGCAAATCATTTTAACTTTACTTAAATTTAGTTTGTGTTATTTGTATCCAAGAAGCACTGTATATGCTAATTAAAATATATATTGAATTAGTCAATTTTATGAAACATATTGAATTCTATTTGCTAACTATTCAATCATAGCGGCGACCCCCCCAAGTAAAATTCCTAGCTCCGCCACTGGTTTTTCGTAAGTTGAAACATGGCTCCATCCCATTTCCTCGATCAACTTGATCTTCAAATCATAGAGCTTTTTCTTGGGTTCAGATTCATTTTGAATCAAGTCGTTTATAACCTGGACATCATGAAAACAATTAATGTTAGCGCACGCTTAGATGAACATAAAAAACAATAACTAGACAACAATGGTAGAAATGTCTTTTAAAAATAGAATCTACAACAGCAGAAAATTGAATGTGGGGAGGGCCAAAACTGTCGGGGCCCTTTAGCAATGTTGACTTTGATCTGAAATTTTTATATTCAGTTTCATCCCTCTGTTGCTCAATTGCAACTGCAACCACAAACTGAATTTGTATGACAAATATTATGGTCTTGATAGTTATAATTGATAGTTATATTATGGCCTATAGCAGGTGATTCGAAATGCATAAAAATGATTATGATCATCATTCTTTCATGGTTTGATGATATAAAAAAATAAAGTATGAAACTATAAGCATGGAAAAATCCGTTTTTCTTGTAGACACGAATCTAGAGCACCATGTAAACTGAAATCAGCAGCAATTTATATATCCCAAATAGAAGAACCATTAGTTTCTATATATTAAATATAGTGATATCTAGTTTTTAAAAATAACTGCACATACCATATTATTCAAAAGGAAAATTCCTGAACAATCTTACTTTAGTGGAACATAACGGAAATGCACCAAAAGCTGAATGTGACGGTCTCACCTTACTTTTTTTTCATTTATGCCGCAAAACAGCTTGGACTGCCACCGAATGATTAAACTTCTTGTTAGATATAAATTTCAATCATTTAGTAAATCAAGCTTGAAACCTTTAATGAACTTAAATTGGATTTTTTTTCAATGAGTTCCAGCATCTAATTCGTACACATAGAGTTGCTACCGGCATTCATACTATTTATTTTTCGCAATCATCATACTGTTTATCTTCAATGCCAAAAGCACCGTCCATCGTTTTCACAAACCCACATCAACGTAGAATTAACATTCTCTAAAAAATACTAGAGTTAAGGAAAAACCCTGCGACACACTTCACGCAAAACACGACCCAGTGTCGTGCGCGCAAAGGATCCAGGATACAAAAACTCTGCTTGGAAAATGCCAAAATAAAATAAGAGTAAAATACACTGTCGGTCCTTAAACTTGTAAGGCCGTGTCATCCCGGTCCCTAAACTCGCAAAATGCGTAATCATATCCCTAAACTTGCTAATTGTAGCATACAAGTCCAAATCTTTCATAACTTGAGTTAAAACGCTTACGTGGCATGCTGACTGTAATTTAACATGAGTTAAAGCGCTCTCTCTCGGGGCAGGCGCCTTGCGGCGGCGGGCGCGCGGAGCCCGGCCTGCGGCGGCAGCCAGCAGCACGTGGGGCGGTGCGGCGGTCATGTGGGGCAGCGCCCGGGCTAGGCGGATCTCAAGCTGGGCGGCGGCGGCGGCGCTCCTCCATGGCAGAGCTCCTCGGCAGCGGCGGCGCCCTCGTCGCGTGCCCTGCGGCGCGCGCGGACGACGTCACGATACTCCTCGAAGCGCGCGCTGGGGCTGTGGGGGATCCGGAGGACGCGGCGCACGACGGTGCCGGCCGCGGGCTTCCATCCGGCGAGGAAGATCATGCAAATGATGTTCATGCTGGAGTCGAGGCTGGTGAACTCCGATAGGAAGTGCCTCATCGCCTGGTGGAGCTCCAGCAGCTACGGCCAGCCCAGCACCTCACCACAGACCTTGCAGGGGAACACGTCGCCGCAGGCGGCGAACGACCGGGATGGCGGCCTGCTCGCTTGCAGCAACATCAGCTTTTGCGGCGAGGACGAGACGGGGGGTGGCGCCGATGGATCGCGCCGAGAGCGGGGACATGAATGGCGGCGATGTGCATAGCAAGAACGACGGCGAGGACAGCACCACCGACGCGGAAGGCTGGGGCGGCAGAGACTGGGCGAGTGGCAAGGACACAACGGTGGTGGTCATGGTCAGCGCCTCCTCTTCCTCACGGACTGGGACTCAAGCTTCTTGAGAGCGACGCCAGCTCCACCCGGCAAGAAGCGACACATGAGCCTGCGGCGAAGGGGATGAGAGAGATATAGGAGATGAAGCTGACACATGGGCCCCACATATCTGGTCCATGTCAAAGTACAGTCACTATGCCACGTATACAGCTTAACTTAAGTTATAAAAAATTTGGACTTGTATGACAGAATTAGAAGTTTGAGTATTGGATTGTGCATTTTGTAAATTTAGGAATCGGAATGACACAACGCTACAAGTTCGAGGACCGGCGCCGTAAAACAACCCCAAAAGAAGTCGCAGTCAAGGCACTCAATCTGTGTCCTTTCTCGACACCAGCCCCCTCGTTCCTCCTCACTAGCCACAGCGCTTGGCCGCACTACATAAACCCTCCTCTCCACTGGTCTCTCCCCCCCCTTCCACACTACAGTGCCAGCGTCCGCCTCCCCCTCCCTCTCTCGCCCCCCCTGTCCTCCCCACTTGAGAAGAACAAGATAGAAAAAAGGCAAAAAATATTTACCTTTTTTATATTATCTGAATAAAATCAAGAGGAGGAAGAGGATAGAAGAGAGGGAGGGGGAGGAGCAGCGATCCAGATTCAGAGAGTAAGAGCTGCGTTGGTGAATTGATTGCTCCTTGTTCCAGTTCTGCATTCCTGCCGCAGCAGATTTTGGCAAGTAGGTGGCGTGGCAAGCATGACGACGGGCTATGACTGCGCCGCCTCCGTGCTGGTCTGCGCGGAGGACAACGCCGCTATTCTCGCCCTCGACGAGGAGGGGGAGGAGTCCTCTTGGGCCTCCGCCACGCCGCCACGCGACACCATCGTCGCCGGCGGCGGCGGCGGCGGGATCGGCGTGGAGGAGTTCTGGATGGAGTTCCCCCTGCAGTCGGATGACTGGGTTGCGGAGCTCGTGGAGAAGGAGACGGAGCACATGCCCGTGGAGGGGTACCCCCAGAAGCTGCAGCGGCGGTTTGGGGCCCTGGATTTGGCCGCCGTCCGGAGGGACACCGTCGATCGGATTTGGAAGGTGAGTTCTGTGAATCGATGGAATCCTTTCTTTGCGTTATTAGTGAGATGCTGAGATGTGACTTGCGGGATTTGCGTAAAGGTGTCTCCTTTATAGAGTTCATCGCGGTTTTTGCCTTGATTGCTGCTCATCGGTGTCTCCTCAACGTATATTGTCTTCACAGCTCACTGAATCCGCATCTCTTTGCTGGATAGATCATCGAGCATTACCATTTCGCACCGTTGACTGCAGTCTTATCCGTGAACTACCTGGATAGATTCCTCTCCATATATGAGCTTCCTGTAAGTCTTGCAATTTTAGTATCACTGCAAGCAATCCCACTCAAATTACATAGTATTGATGGGAGGAAGATCCAAATCATGGCAGGAAGGCCAAGCTTGGTTGGCGCAGCTCTTGGCAGTGGCATGCGTGTCTTTGGCATCGAAAATTGAGGAGACTTTTGCTCTACTCCCCTTGGACTTGCAGGTGAGCAGTGCAATGCACCTCAAAACTGGCCTGCACATACATTGTGAAAGTTTTTGTCTTCTCCAGAGAGTAATTGACGACTTTGCCTGTCAGGTTCTTGAGAAAAAGTATGTTTTTGAGGGAAGGACCATAAAAAGGATGGAGCTTCTGGTGCTAGAAACCTTAAAGTGGAGGATGCACGCTGTTACTGCTTGCTCATTTGTTGAATACTTTCTTCACAAATTGAGTGATCTTGGTGCACCCTCCTTGCTTGCACGCTCTCGCTCTTCCGACCTTATCTTGAGCACTGCTAAAGGTACAATTATAGAACTTAGTCAGACTTGATTCATGGTCTTCATTGATCGGCATATATAGTTCGCCAATTTGGCAGCAATCAATTCCTAAAGTTTTGCAATTGGGTCTATAGGTGTTGAATTCGTGGTGTTCAGACCCTCGGAGATTGCTGCCAGTGTTGCTCTTGCTGCAATGGGGGAATGCAGAAGTTCTGTAATTGAAAGAGCCGCTACTAGTTGCAAGTATTTGAACAAGGTAATGTTTCACAGCTCAATGTTCCTAATAAACCATTTGACACTTATCATTGGATTGTAACTATGAGTGCAAATCTTGCTCAAGTTTCCCTGCATACTGATGACTCGCGTTGGCTAACAGCATTTTCCAAATTAGTCTAATTATCATTTATATGTTTAGGAGAGAGTTTTAAGATGCCATGAAATGATTCAAGAGAAGATTACTACGGGAAGCATTGTCCTAAAGTCTGCTGGATCATCAATTTCCTCTGTGCCACAAAGCCCCATTGGTGTATTGGATGCTGCTGCCTGTCTGAGTCAACAAAGCGATGATGCTACTCTTGGATCTCCCGCAACATGTTACCATAGTTCTTCCACAAGCAAGAGGAGAAGGATTACTAGAAGACTACTCCAATTGCGGCTTCAGGTGTGCTCCTCACCGCCCTAGGAGTTTTTGGTTGGTTCAATCATCTTAATTTTGTTTGGCCACTCAAGGATTATGTAGTCAAGTAGTTGCTGAAAGGAACCATAAAGCAGGCACACTACTTGATCCATATAGAACAAATAACAAGCTGCGTGCTGTGAGCCAGTTCATGAGGGGGCAGAGGATAGAAGAGAGGGAGGGGGAGGAGCAGCGATCCAGATTCAGAGAGCATAGCAATCAGCTCGCGAGAAGGTGAGGAGAGTAAGAGCTGCGTTGGTCATTTGGCTGGGAATATGTTGTTAGATCAATGCTGGTGAAAGCTAACAGTGGTAATGCCATAAACCCTAGAAAGAATCCTCACGTTGAAGAACATCGTAGCATACTTGGACTATTCAGTATCGATCCCAATGCATTTGTATATTTGCACTTGCATTACGTCTGTAAACAAAACTGAGCTGAGATGCACCTACCAACTGCATATTTTGGAGACAGAATCTCTATTGTGTTTCTTGCCACCCCCCATCCACTGCGTACGCCACTGAGATGCATTCATGTGGACCTTATCACTATTGCACCATTAACGTAGCCAGGGTTGTGAAATTAGAAATATTATTATTAACCGGCCGATAACTGGAATCTCCGAACCGCTAATTGTGTTTCTAGAGCCCTGGTCGTGGGTGGTCACTATTGCGTATCAATGGTGGCAAGTACAATTGTTGCTTGAAGTTCTACCAGTTAGCCAGCTGTAGAATGGGCTGTAGTTTCTTTCTACCACCACTGTATGGCGTGCCTCTGGCTTGGACACTAGCCCTGTCTTTTGCTGTTCACGGATTGGTATGCTCCACTAAATCACTGATCTACCACCGGTTTAAACAGTAGTAGTAAATCGACTCCTTCGATGAGCTGATTCACTGAAAAAATGTTTCTTTTGCCGTACAAAACGTTCCTCTGCATTGCGCGGGTGCAGAATTTACTGCACCATGTGGGTCAAGAATTAGCACCTGAAAATTGTTCAGCTCTATACACTTGATAGCTCCATTGAATAACTTCAGAGCGGCCAGGTAATGGCATGTCGCAGTGTACAGTCTGCTGGTGCTGAACACTATTGGTGCCCCAGTGCTGACTACCGCGGGTCTGTGATTTCAGCGACAGTCCCAGCCAAATGCCCGGACCAGCTTCCAGCTATCGCCATAGATCCAACACTCTGGCCCGTCCATGCCGACAAGCCCCTATTTCGACGCTCGCTGGACAATGTCAAATGTCCATTCCGTAGCTCTGCACATGATCTTTTCAATTATGCGAAAAAGATAGAGAGAGGAAAACAAAAACTCCCTCTGAATCCAGGCCAGTCCTGCCTCCATCCACTACAAAGTGTGTCGAGCCACGATCATTCACCAATCGAAGGCGCATTCTGAGAGATCTGCTCCATGACTTGACCGGAGTAGCTCATCACGATTCCGTTATCGACTCAAATGGAGCTCATGATGGGTCATGAGCCTTGTGCACATCGCAGTTCGTGGAGCTTGCGTCGCAGGGAGGGCAGGGGCAGTGCCTCCGTGCCTGGACGCCTGGACCTCCTCATTGGGCGCTCCCCATGCCTGGTTCCTACCACCTGCATTCCCTTGTCGCCCTACCAATCGAGCACGGCACATTAACTTGTCGTCCTGGATCTCGATCGATCGGCTCGCCCCCTGCAAAGACAGCAGCTTGATCATGCTGCCCCCGCTCTTCGTTGTCACGCACCCGCTCGGCTGTACGTAGTGCGGTTTTTTGACTCGTTAACATCAACAACCTTGAGAGATCGATCGATCTAGTTATGACTTATAATGGAATCGTCTTCAGAGATCGGTTCCAGTTCCATGCAGCAAGTTCAGAGGTGAAAGTGAAACATGCGTGTAACAGCTGCGGTCATGGAACTGGATGGATGTCAATGCAGGCCGTGTTCACTTCCAAAAATTCCCTCAAACTTTCTCTCTCCAAACTTCACTATTCACTGTCACATCAAATCTCTTTCCTCATGCATGGAGCACTAAACGTAGGTCAATAAAAAACTAATTGCATAGTTTTGATGTACACGACGAGATGAATCTTTTGAGTCTAGTTAGGTCATGATAGGATAATGTTTACCACAAACAAACGAAAAGTGCTACAGTGCGCTACAGTGTTCGATGTGATATTTTTATCAAACTTTTACACCCTCTTTTCAGGAAGTGAACACCCCTGCAGTGGAACAAAATGAAATGCGCATGGGCAAGACTTGCAGAGCTGCAGTTGCATGTGCGATACGATGCGCTAGTGCACGTCATCTGATGAGCCATGAGTTCAGTTGGGTGCAGACATCGGCTGTGTTTAGTTCCAAAACTGTAGGAGAAAGTTTGGGAAAAATGTCACATCGGATACTGTAGCGTACTGTAGCACCTTTTGTTTGTTTGTGGTAAACATTGTCCTATCATGACCTAACTAGGCTCAAAAGATTCGTCTCGTCGTGTACATCAAAACTATGAATTAGTTTTTTTATTTACCCACGTTTAGTGTTCCATGCATGAGGAGAGAGATTTGATGTGATAGTGGATAGTGATGTTTGGAGAGAGAATTTTGGAAATTTTGGTGACGGGATGGGAACTAAACACAGCCCTGCAGCGTGAATTGTGGGTCGCCGCGGACGCCCTGTCTACAAACGGAATTTGCCGCCGGTGACCACAGCCACTGCCGCTGGCAGGGCCCCCAGGCTGGAGAGCGATACTGCCGATACCCATACATGAAGCCAACGGGATTCATTCAATTGCGTGTTTGGACGGGGACGGCGTACGCACGGGCACGGCCCCAGCTTGTGCCGGACGTACAAACTCTGCGCTGCTGCGTCTGCATCAGAATCATGGCCGCATGCGATGCAACTGTCTCGGACCTTGCAGTGAGTTTCTGCACACGTCAGCAGCTGCAGCTGCAAGCCTACATACAACCCGTGAAGTACTCCTCCGATAACACGGTACGCTTGGGCTCTGGCTTCGTGCTTGGTACGATAAGCAGCAATGGAGAATTTGCAAAGGAGCCGTGGCTCCAACGATAAGACTACACGGGGAAGATGCGCGCGAGCCAAGGACGAGGAAGGACTCGTGGTAATGATCGGAAAAGACAGATCTGGAGCTGTTCGGGGGCGAGGAGGCAGGCAGCGCGTCCGGCCGGCCGGCGACGGAGCGCAGCCACGGGCCACGTGTTGGCAATATGCCCAAGAGACAACTGGATTCGATCCACTAGTCTTAATGGGCCACAAATGTTGTGAAGCCCATTACCAGGGGAAGGGGTGCTTTATTTATTAGTCCCATATTGCTAATAGAACATGGTGTGGAGAATTTCATCCAAATAAATAGAGACCAAACCCCTCCTGAAAAAGACATGACTTTCAAGCAATAGTTGCTTTTCTCCCCATCGTGCTCGCGGACCTAGCAGTCCGGTGCGCGACGTTTCAATCCTCGTACGTGTGGATACCTCGGAGGTGCTGCGCTTGGAGCACAAGAATCCAAGTGAGCCCCAACTCATTCCAAAGCTGATCAATGATTCAAATAAATTAGTAATTTATTTGAGAAAGGGGTGAGAATTGTTACGTGATTATACTACTTCCACAGTCTCAGAATATAGCTGTTTTTATTTTAGCGTTAAAACAAGAATATTAGCTATTTCTGAGTTTTTAAGGATGTTTCTAGCGGTGTACTGTAAAAAATGTTTCGTTTGGTTCACTTAGGCATTCCCCAGCTTTGCTTATCTCTTCTTTTAGAAAGAGAGGCATTCTTCCTCATCTCTTTGCACTCGGCAACATCCCCAATGTTAGCTGCTCATCCCTGAAATCTCCAATCTTCCTCCTGCATTCAACGCTCACCAAGTCCATGGAATAGGCACACACATGCATCAAGCATCTTCTATTCTAGAAAGGTTTAACGCGGAACAATTTAAAATTTCAATTGGATTTCTTAATCTGTCTAAAAAAAGTCCAACTTTTAGCTATATTTTGGGGTAGAGGGAGTAACTTGTCAGAATCCATTGTCATAATGGACTCAGCTGTCATTGATATTCTGCTTTTAGCTAGGGACAACATCATAATCGTTCCATATGTACTGAAGATTGAAATGTGAATATGCTCAGAAGTCACAACATAGTTACAAGTTTACAACTTCACGGTACAGATTTGGAGCTAGAACCACATTATGGGCCAGACAATTCATGCTTCAATAGGACAATGCAGTGTAATTAATTGCCTCTAGCCACCGTACCCCCACCCAGAAACAAGTGTCCATGTCTCCCACCCGTTTTCCCACAGTCCAAGGCATTACTTTCCGGAACTACTAGCTCTGAGCTACATTTGCTCAAAGGCAAAAGGGAATTTTGGACAGTATGTCGTGCTCGTGGCATGGGACAAAACGACAACTTATTGCACATGTAGGAGGCCTCACTGATGCAGTTGTTTAATAACAGAGGGTGCGTAGGGGGCACCAAATTGTGTGATTTGTGTGACGAACTGATCTGGATTATTCTCATTTCTAGATTAGAATATCAATGCTCAGTTGGATAGCCTTGGGGATAGAGAAGGTCAACCGTGCGATATAGGGAATCATTTCACAGGGATGTCAGGATTAGGTGATAGGCTACTGTATGATGTAGCAGATTTGGGGATTTGAGGCTGATGATTTTTTTTTTACTCTAGCAAAATTCCAACCTTGTCGGCATGGTACATGGTAGTCCTGCAAAAGACTAATAGTCGAATTAGCGTTTCATTTATATATACGTGCCCATCCGGGTAGTAAAAGAAATAGCGTACCTTTGTTCATGGACCATTTGTTACGATAATATATTTGTGAGTTTACTACATTTTAATATGAGACAGATGCACGAGATAGATCTATAAATTTAATGAAACTATTATAAATATTCACAGTAAATTATTAGACAAAAATAGGTAATTGTTGGTTGTGTAGATGTTCTAGTGTCTAAACCAATACTGACTTTACTAGAGGCAATAAGGCCTTCTCCAATGGCAAGGGTCAATACCTAGCTCTAAGCACTCTAAGAGACAGCTCCTCCAATGATCTAGTTCTTAGCACATAGCTCATAACATGAATGACCCCACACGTCATCCTCACACAATCTCGAAATACGTGTATGAGACTATCTCTTGAACAAGAGCTAGCTCTTAACTTTTTGCACTGTTCACAGATTAAAAAATTTATGAGCTAGCCCAAGAGACAGCCATTGGAGAAGGCCTTGTAGCGATGACTAGGGATTTCTAGCTCGGGCACAATGATAGAGTCCACCGGTCCAGATCGTCTGTTGAGAGATAAGACGCACATGCATGTTTATTTGGTTGCGCTTTGCCCACTGAGAGCTCGATCTGGCTTCCGCACACTGAAAGTTTTGGGCTCTCCAATCTCTTATCCGTTGCGTGCAATGGGCGCACAAACGTGTGTACATGGTGAGTCAGTGAGTGTGGGGGTGTGAGAGTGCATGGCGTGTGTGAGTTGGGCGTGTCACGCATTTATTTTTTTCACGGCATGTGTTCTCTTTTCTTTTTTTTTTGAAAGTGTTTTCACGGCATGTGTTCATTCAAGCCGTAACTGTGGCGTGCTAAACTTGCTCAACTGCTTACATGGATGGAACAAGTCACGAAAACTATGAAACAAAAACTCTATGCACGTCGAACATAGTTAGTAGTATATATATGAACTCTCGGGCAATTAGTTTAGGCCAAACACTGGATGAGCTGAACCTGGGCCAAAGTAAAATGAAGGTAAAAATAGAGAAGAAATTAACAGGCATGTATCCAACCTCCAAATGGACCCAAAACCAAACCAAAGTATATTTTGTGCCGAGTAATTAGAGAGACGAAAGAGGTGGTTGGAGAGCTCGCTGACCAGGCCGTCACGGAGAAATTCGAGGATATGTGCCAAACTCTAAGAGATCATTCTCAGCGCATTGCATTGCACTATTATCAAGACTGAGAATTTGCTAATTTTGTCTGATATTTATTAGGGATAAAACCCCCATCTCATCTGAGGCTAATCTTAACCTAAACATTACTTGATAGTTTCTGTCCATATCATATGGACACCACTCTAAGACACTAGGGCTCCCAGCACTTGATGTCTATCTATATATATCCCAACTCCAAAGTAATTAATATTCCTCAATTATCTCTCTCCTCTACACCAATCATTTCTAGACACTACTCTCTCTCTCTCTCAATGCAAACCATGATGGTGTCTAGTGTATTGGTTTTCATGTTGAAACTGAGTTTTGCACGAGACCCAATTTCTTCCTCTCCACATTCTCCTGAAGGGGCCTAATAAACTTAAATATCAAAAATCAACGATAAATTTGCTATCTATCGCATATTCTTTTCAGGCAAACATGTATGTCAAAAACAATTGTGGTAAGATCAACATCGGAACGGAAACTGAGAATAATGCCAGATGCCAGGTTCTAGAGCTAGGAATTAAATTGAAACTCTAGTACTATTTAGGTGCCAATATATGCAGCGGCTAGAATAAGTTCTAAAAAATAATTGAGGAGATTACTGAAATTATATGCATCGGAGTGCACTTCGATTCTCCAAAGATGCTTACGTAACAAAATGCAGCTCATTGCTGACAGCAGATTCATGCATTCGACGAAGCTTAAGTCATGGATGACGTGTGGTGTAAAGAAAACTGCCAAGCTAACTGACTACTTTCCGAAACCCGTGTACAGATTATTGAGAAATCGACAAATAAGGTAGTGCGTCCAGTGATCCTGTCGTTTTCTCCAACTTCCCCTCATCCGAAACAATTGGCCACTTGGTCTTTGCTTCAGCATCTGATCATGTTGCGGAAGTCTCAGGACGCCTATATATACAGAGAGAGAGAGAGAATGGCACTCACGTACTCCCTCAAGAACATCACCATTGCAGTTCAGATCAGATTATCGCATTCATATAGCCATGGGGAGCTCAGGCGAAAGAAACATCCACGTTCTTCTCCTGCCATTCCCCGTCCAGGGCCACATCAACCCGCTCCTCCAGTTCGGCAAGCGCCTCGCCAGCCACAGCGGCGTCCGGTGCACCCTGGCGGCGACCCGCTTCGTCGTCAGCTCCACCAAGCCGACCCCGAGCTCGGTGCACGTCGCCGTCTTCTCCGACGGCTGCGACGGCGGCGGGCCCGACGAGCTGGGAGGGGTGGGCGCTGCCTACTTCGAGCGGCTCGAGTCGGCGGGCTCCGAGACGCTGGACGCGCTCCTCCGGTCGGAGTCGGAGCTGAGGCGGCCGGTGGACGTGGTGGTGTACGACGCGTTCGCGCCGTGGGCGCAGCGCGTGGCGCGGCGGCGCGGCGCGGCG
>OAMR01000218.1:425692-440789 GCA_900205405.1 Echinochloa crus-galli | reverse complement strand
CCTGTCTCTTATACACATCTAGATGTGTATAAGAGACAGGAACTTTATTAGAAATAAAACCTAAGTACATGGAATGTTGCATAGTCTCTCATTTATTCCCGCGTATTGGCTGTCTCTTATACACATCTATGTGTATAAGAGACAGGTGCAATGTCCAACCTGTGACTGTTACTGAAATTGTTATCTGTATGCATTCTGAAGTTAGTAACAATATATATTTTTAGCTATTCATGTCTTGGAAATGTAGGAACCTAACGAAGTTCGTTTACCATTTTTGCAATTCAATACATATGCCGTGTGGATACCTCGGAGGTGCTGCGCTTGGAGCACAAGGACGAACCGCACGTGCAGGACCAGACGGACGTAAGCAACTGCACTGCACTTCCACTTCGACGCGTTCGTCTACATCGAGACGGCTTCCGCTGCAACTGCGCGTCAAGTGGTAACAATCTGTGATCTATAACTGCTGCTGTTCCTAATTTTGGGTGAACGAGTTTTGTGTGAGCTAGCGTAGCCTCCTTCGTTACCCAACACCACGGCCCCAGCCCACCAAGCATCGGTGCGCCGCCGTACCGAGCTGGGAATCGGGTTGGAAAGGTCGCGGCCAATTTTTCCTTCCCCGTGCCGTACGTGCGCGTGACCAGGTGCGTGGGCGCGTGCGCGATCTGATCTGCCGTGCCCCGTGGCTCCTTCGTTTCAAATCTGGGATCTGGGTCGCCTGCGGATTCGCGCGGGTTTCTGCGAGGGAAACAGCAGGCGCGCGACTGCTCTTTGGCGGGAAGGCTCGGATTGGGCAAGCAGGCAGGTGGACAGTGACGCAACGCAAGGTCTCTTTTGACTCTTTGATGATTGAATTTTGAATGATTGTTCTTCGAAGGCTGAAATCGCACATTTTTTTTTTTGATTGGGGGAAGGCTCGGATTGGGCAAGCAGGCAGGTGGACAGTGACGCAACGCAAGGTCTCTTTTGACTCTTTGATGATTGAATTTTGAATGATTGTTCTTCGAAGGCTGAAATCGCACAGAACGTGCAGTCAGGCAACAGTGTGTTCATGCGAGATTTTAACCTGCGCGCTGTTGCTTATAGATTATTTTGAATTTTTTTTTCAAATAAAGTTGCTTCCTAATTATGGTTTACTCTACTAACCAACTAGCAGCTGCTGATTTTGTTACCATCCATGTGGTAATGAGTATACAAAATTCGGAACTTACAAACGTGGTGTTGAGTCATTGCCAGTAGGCCAGTAGCATCCAGTTTCCTATCTTCTTTTCTTTCAGCTGGTGTTCCCGGAGATCCACGTCGCGCAGTACCCGCTCGGCATGGGCCGCCGCGACGACAAGGGCGGGTCAAAGATCCTCGCGCTCACCGTCGACGCGCGCGGCAACGTCGCCTTCGACGCCGTCGTCAAGCAGGGCGAGAACGCCGACAAGATCGTCTACTCCAAGCACAGCGACCTAGTTCCCAAGATAGCCACTGCAGATTCCCTGGCGTCGGCTGATGACGACGAGGAAGAGCAGAAGCAGATCGAGGAGACCACAGAGCGGACGAAGGCTGCCCTGGAGAAGGTTGTCAACGTCCGCCTCTCTGCTGCTCAGCCAAAGAATGTGCCGACTCATGATTCTGAGTCCAAGTTTATCAAGTACAAGCCGTCCTAGCAATCAGCAGCCTTCAATTCAGGCGCTAAATTAAGCGTGTGCCCCGAGCATCTGGGTCTCCACCTGTGCCGGTGATGCACTCGCCACCGCGGCCAGTCACAGTAAAGGATCAGCAGGATTGGAAGATCCCACCATGTTACTGTTACTAATTGGAGGCTCTACGTTAATTAATCCTCAAGAGACTCGCTAGAAAAAAAAAGATAAATTCTAGAAATTCTCACGAGCGTAGCAAGGCAGAACCCGAAAACATTGTATTGGATGTGAACTCCTGAAAACGAAGAAAATGCGGACCTAGAGTTCCAGACGTGGACGTGATGGTGCATATGGAGTCATGAACATGTACGTGACTAGCCGCACCAAATCTTATGTTACGTCTAAACAACTCCCGCTTCATAGTATAGATGTTGAATACCAATTGAGCAAATGACCGTCGAAACAATGACCTAACATACCCAACTATTGCAACTATTGAACCCACAGATGCTAGAGAATGATAATGAAGATATGGGTTGACAATCAAAATGGAGGCAGAGTTGGGGGAAAGCGGACTTGCATCCACTGTTTTTCGTAAGTTGAAACATGGCTCCATCCCATTTCCTCGATCAACTTGATCTTCAAATCATAGAGCTTTTTCTTGGGTTCAGATTCATTTTGAATCAAGTCGTTTATAACCTGGACATCATGAAAACAATTAATGTTAGCGCACGCTTAGATGAACATAAAAAACAATAACTAGACAACAATGGTAGAAATGTTTTTTAAAAATAGAATCTACAACAGCAGAAAATTGAATGTGGGGAGGGCCAAAACTGTCGGGGCCCTTTAGCAATGTTGACTTTGATCTGAAATTTTTATATTCAGTTTCATCCCTCTGTTGCTCAATTGCAACTGCAACCACAAACTGAATTTGTATGACAAATATTATGGTCTTGATAGTTATAATTGACAGTTTTGAATCATGAATATGTAGCATGTAAATCCCAATGTAGATTGATGAAAATTCTACTCAAATCAAGAGTAGATCAAAACAGAAACACGTTGAGTTTGTTGACTATCATACATTTAACAAGATTAATAAAACTGTGCAAGACTGCCGAGATACTAATCAGCTCAAGGAATAAACCTACAGTTTCCATCACTTCCAGAGCAACAATAACAAATGTTTTCCATTGAAAATAGAGGGATCACTTTTTGATTGCACACAAAACCAATGTAAGCTAGCAAAAACATGCAGAAGATGTGGTGTATGAGCTACAGGAATAGCAACCACTAGATATGCAGAACCACAGTCCACAGAACATACCTTCAATGCTGTACCAGGTCTACCACAACGTCTTTCACGCAAGACAGTCAGAGTGCCATATTTAGCAGAGTTGGCATCAACCCATTTAATCAATTCTTTGTAATTCTCCTCGAAAATATCTTTAGCAGATGCCTCAATTGACTCATCAGACTGTCACAAAACAAGATTTGAATTATCTCCACGATATACACTTTGACAATACGCAGGTAGATACATAAATGTGTATATTGCAAATTCAGTTGAGAATATATTACACAAAGAATACCAAATTAGGATGCGAAAGGATAGCATAAAAAATCCACATATTGGCTGAGTGAAAAGTAGAAAAATAATCTTGTTATACGTTGCAATTAGAATATCAGGAAAAAGAAAGATTGATGGTAGATCATTAATGAGCAAGATGCACACCTAAGCTCTAGGTTATGACAACATGAGTAACAAAAACTAAGAGGCGTTTAGGTGAAGGAATTATGAAATGCAAAGTAAGAACTGCACCTTCAATGACTCAATCTCTGCCAATGCAAGACCCTTTTGGTATAGTGCGTCAGCCAACTGATCCCGTGTTTCTTCCATTTTTTTCTTAAATTTCTATCATGCAGTAAAATATTTCAGGTAGTCAGCACTCAGTAGGAGCTGGTACATTTTCACTAAAAAGGAACAAAATAAATGATGTCCTAAGCATCATATATTAGAATTGGAGGGATACTCATCTGATTACCTGCGCTTCTTCGTCTTCAGGGTCTGAATTTAGAGATAAATACTTTGCCAGTTCCTCTTTATCAATACTGTCCACAACCTCATCAGCTGCAGCAATAACCTGAACACCAAAATGGCAAAAGTGAATAAAAAAATTCTTGATAAAGAATAGCGAAAAAAATGTATGACAAAAGCCAATCTAAAATTGGAGATAACCTGCCAATCTAAAATGGAGATAACCTATCAAAGCACAGCACTGACATAGAAATAATATACTTGCACTTTGCATAAAGAAAAATATGCTATCACTTTATCTGACAGAGTGAAGAAAGGCCCCACCCAAGTGACAGGACAATGTCTTCTAAAGGGAGCGAAATGAGCACTGTAAGCTATGCACCAACAGGGAAAGGAAAATATGTTTGAAACATAGTTTTAACTAGTCTCAAAACTGATTGTGAAGGAATAAATATTGGTATACACCTAAACTTGATTTGAAAATGCTTCGATGATGTCTGGATCGACAAAGTAACTCTGACAATTAATGGAGTATTTATATAGTTATGTTTCATGTCAAACATACAATAATAACAGCAAAGCCTCTTGGTACCTACCAAGCAACTTGGGGCAGGGTAGCGATGAAACCCAACACGAGTCACCAGCAAAAAGGAAAAACTTATATGGAATATAAAGAGGCACTATAGTAGTAATATAAAAAGGCAGGGTAGCGATGAAACCCAACATGAGTCACCAGCAAAAAGGAAAAACTTATATGAAATATAAAGAGGCACTATAGTAATAGTAATATAAAAAAGGCATTAAGGCATGTGTTCCTGATTTTTATGCACTTAGGGTATACAACAAGAGGCTCACATATAGTTATAAAAAGGCATTAAGGCAAAAAGTACAATTCTTTGGGTACATACCACTCTTTCAAGTCCCTTTCATGTGAAAGATATAGTTAAGACTTTGCCTGCTGATTGATTCTTAACGTATGAATGCAACATGATTTTGTTTCATTAAAAAGTGATGGCATGAGTTACAGAATTCCGGCACTAATCAGACTCACCAAAAAACTAACTTAAGAACACAGAATGAGCCCATCAGGATATAGACATGACAACTCTATTGCACCAAATAATGGATCAAACTTCTTGCAGAAGTACATGTTGCCTCTAGTAGTGAGTTTTTCTTTCTTTTTTTTTGAGCGAAACAGTAGGGAGGAAACCCTTACTGCAGTATACATATATAAATAAAGAAAAAGAAGACAAACTAAGGGCGCTCCATAAAAGAGTAAAGAGAAAAAAAAAACAAGCACAAACAACTGTGTGAGTGATCCGAGCCAAGAAGAAAAGGAGAATCCTAGCACAGTTCTCTTGTCCTATGCAACTGCAGATAGGCTTCCTTGGAAAATTCCATTTTCTGCTTTTGGAATACAGGTCTTATTTGTCTTAAAGCTAGTAGGCAGTTCAAAAGGCATTAACCCAATAGTATGCAACAATCATAGAGGTAGCAGATAGTATTAAACAAAAAGAACAGTTTCATATGAGGACATCAAATTTGTAAAATTTTAAGAACTGTGTTAATTTCAGCAATTATACATAAGATGCAGGAAATCATATATGAAAAGGAACATTAGTGAGTAGTTACCTCTTTTTCATGGCCAATCTTATCGTCATAAGGTGCTTTCTTGAGTACACATTCCAAAATCTTAGTAAGCAAAGGTGTATAGTTTGGATATTCTGACTGCAAACATGCCAATAAAGGTCAAGTTAGTTGGTATTACAAAACAAAACTATATAACATAAATGTTAGAGAGTAGTATATCTGGCCCATGTTGGCCTTTGGCCCATTAGGCCCATTCTTGTATATGTAACCTTGGAACCCTAATTCCTATACTATCTGGTCATTTCTCCAACTATTCTAACATGGTATCACAGCTATGGTTCTCCCCTCCGCCGCCGCCGTTTTCACCGCCGCCGGGTGATTCCCTCCCTGTGCGCCGGCGAGCCTAACTGGATCCAGTGCTACGGCGTCTTCCCTCCCTCCTCTACCCCTATGTGTCCCCGATTTGGAGTCTCGCGAGCTCGGGTGGAGCTTCTGCTCTGCGTCCGTCGCGAGTTTCGCGCGGGACGAGCTCGGGCAGTGGGCGACCCTTCCGCGCCGCTTCCTCGGCTGCTGCTGTTTGGCTCGGCCCGCTCCTCCGCGCGTCGCTCGGCCCGCTCTTCTGCGCCTGGCACTTCAGCCCGCTCGGTCGGCGCCTCTCTGCGCTTCTCTGCTTCGTGCCCCAAGGTGACATTGCTCCTGCCTACTAGCTATCTGTGAGTTGGAGCTGCTGTTGGCGTGCACTGCAAGTTGGATTGCTGTTGGTGTCCTTCTTCCTCTGCTGCCTGTTCTCTGTGTTGCTGCCATGGGGTCCTCTGCTCCTCCTTCCAACTATCAAGGCTGTGTTTTGGAT
Organism: Echinochloa crus-galli; assembly: GCA_900205405.1. Lineage (NCBI taxonomy): Eukaryota > Viridiplantae > Streptophyta > Magnoliopsida > Poales > Poaceae > Echinochloa > Echinochloa crus-galli. Next base: position 434,680 of record OAMR01000218.1, on the reverse strand, counting down.
GTGAAGCTTGATGGCACCAACTACAGAGAATGGGCCTTCTCTCTCAAGATGCTGCTGAAATTCGGTGGCTCTGCCTTTCATCTCACTGATCCTCCTCCTGTTTCTCCTGCTGCTACTGATAAGGAGATTAAAGCTTGGCGTCTTGCTGATGACCGTGTCATGGCCATCATCTGCATGAGTACTGATTTGAGTATTCGTTCATGCCTTGAGGATCACAAGACTGCAAAAGAGATGTGGGAGTATTTGCAAGGTCGCTATCAACAAAGCAGTTCAGCCCTTCGCTACTCTCTTCATCAGAATCTTCATAGTCTTCAGCAGCAGGACATGTCAATTGAGGAATACTACATTGCCTTCAACAAGCTCTCCAGTCAGATTGTCTCCATGATACCCAAGGCTCCGTCGTTGTGTACAACTTGTACCTCAGCTTGGGCTACCAGAGAGCAATATGATCAGCAGGATATTATGTTTGATTTTGTGATGGGGCTGCGGTCTGATTTTGAACCCACTCGTGTTCAACTTTTGGGGCGACCGACACTTCCCACCATTTCTGACACATTATCTGCTCTCATGGCAGAGGAGACCAGGCTTAAGGCTCTTGCTGCCAACTCTATTGGGTCTCAACAGCACTCAGTCCTTGCTGTTCCGCCTCTGTCTGCTTCTGAAATTGATGTTGCAGCAGCTGCCTCTTCCAAAAAGGCTCCTCAGAAGACTCCTTGCAGCCACTGTGGGAGGACCAATCATCCTGATTCCAGGTGTTTCAAGAAGTTTCCTCACCTTCTGACTGAAATGCGTGCAGCCCGTCGCGGATCTCAGGCAGCACCGTCTACCTCACTGGGTCCCTCCATTCACTTTCCAGCATCAGCAGTAATGCCTCAATTCATACAGCTGTCAGTGCCTCCGTATCAGCTGTTCCCTCAACCATCAGTGCCACAACATGCAGCAATCAGTGCACCTCAATTTCAACAGCATCCTAGCAGCACTATGCCTCCTCCACTCAGTGCTTACACATCCAATACCTCATTGTCATCTGCCTCACAGTCAGGTTCTAACCTTTGGGTGTTGGATTCGGGTGCCTCTTTTCATATGACTTCAAATTCTTCTGTCTTGGATTCTTGTCGGCCTCTTTCACATTCTCATCATGTTCAGACCGCTGATGGTAACCTTGCCATGTTACCCATCAGGGCAATCTGAACAGCTCTGAGTTTTCGGTTTTCGATATCTCTCTTGTGCCCAAACTCTCCATGAATTTAATTTCTGTTGGCCAGCTTGCTGACCTGAACTGTGTCGTTGTTTTTGACGACACTTCTTGTTTTGTTCAGGATCGGCGCACCCGAGTTCTTCTTGGTACTGGCCGTCGCCATAAGAGCTCATCTGGCCTCTACATCCTTGATCGTCTTCAGCTGCCACCCTCTACATCGCCATCACCATCTTCACCGTCATCTTTTGCTTCTGCTGCAGCCACCTTTACTCAATGGCATCACCGTTTAGGTCATTTGTGTGGCTCACGTCTGTCTATGTTAGTCAAGCAGGGGGTTCTTGGTCATGTATCTGTGATTCTTCTTTTGACTGTACTGGCTGTAAACTTGGGAAACAGATACATCTCCCATATCCCTCTAGTGACTCTAAAACTAGTCAGCCTTTTGCTCTTGTACATTCTGATGTATGGGGCCCTGCTCCTTTTGCTTCAAAGGGTGGTCACAAATACTATGTTATTTTTGTTGATGACTACTCTCGCTATACTTGGATCTATTTTATGAAGCATCGTTCGGAGCTATTGTCTATTTACAAATCCTTTGCTAAAATGGTTCATACCCAGTTTACCTCTTCTATTCGCATTTTCCGATCTGATTCAGGGGGGGAGTATCTATCTGCTGTTTTTCGTCAATTTCTCTCTTCTGAAGGAACTTTGCCTCAGCTCTCTTGTCCTGGTGCTCATGCTCAAAATGGCGTGGGTGAGCGTAAACATCGTCATATTCTTGAAACTGCACGGACTCTGCTCATTTCTTCCTTTGTGCCAACTCATTTTTGGGCTGAAGCTGTTTCTACTGCCATTTATCTCATCAACCTTCAGCCCTCCACTCGTCTTGAGGGCAAAAGTCCTGGAGAAATCTTACACGGGTCTCCTCCTAAATATGCACATCTTCGTGTTTTTGGCTGCACATGCTACGTTCTTCTTCCTTCTACTCAGTCCACAAAATTGACAGCTCAGTCTGTTGAGTGTGTTTTTCTTGGCTATAGTCCTGAACATAAGGGCTATCGTTGTTATGATCCTTCCGCACGTCGTATTCGTTTCTCTCGTGATGTCACCTTTCGAGAAAACAAACCATATTTTCATTCCTCCACACCTTCACCGTCCTGTGCTGCACCTCCTTCCTTTCTTACTCTACCTTTTTCTGACTCCATCTATTCTTCTGACACCTCTCCACCTTCTTCTACTACTTCCACACCATCACATGTCACCGAACCAACACTACCACCTTCTCATACCTATATTACTCCTTTTCCTTTCCATTACAGTCGTCGTCCCCATGTGCCTTCTACTGCCTCCATTCCTCCTACTGATGATTCTTCTTCCTCTGAGCCTCGCTACAATCTCAGGGATCGTTCTGCCATTCAAATTCCTGATCGACTTGGTTTTCCTACTGCTGGTGCTGTTTGTGAGCCTTCTTCTTATCAGGAAGCTGTCAACCTTCCTGCTTGGCGAGATGCTATGACAACTGAACTTCAGGCCTTAGAGCGTACGGGTACTTGGGAGGTTGTTCCATTGCCTCCTGATGTTGTTCCTATCACCTGCAAGTGGGTATACAAGGTTAAGACCAAAGCTGATGGCTCTATTGAGAGATACAAAGCTCGTCTTGTTGCTCGAGGTTTCCAACAGGCATATGGTCGTGATTATGAGGAGACCTTTGCTCCTGTTGCTCACATGACCACCGTTCGCACTCTTATTGCTGTGGCTGCCAGTCGTTCATGGACCATCTCTCAAATGGATGTTAAAAATGCTTTTCTTCATGGTGATCTGCAAGAAGATGTTTATATGCATCCACCACCAGGGGTTCAGCTTCCTCCTGGATATGTTTGTCATCTTCGGCGTGCTCTTTATGGTCTCAAGCAAGCACCCCGTGCATGGTTTGAACGTTTCCGTTCAGTGGTTGTTGCTGCAGGATTCACTTCTAGTGACCATGATCCTGCTCTCTTTGTTCACAACTCTTCTCGTGGACGCACTTTAATTCTGCTTTATGTTGATGATTCACATAACCACCGTTCGCACTCTTGTTGCTGTGGCTGCCAGTCGTTCATGGACCATCTCTCAAATGGATGTTAAAAATGCCTTTCTTCATGGTGACTTGCAAGAACATGTTTATATGCATCCACCACCAGGGGTTCAGCTCCCTCCTGGCTATGTGTGTCATCATCGGCGTGCTCTTTATGGTCTCAAGCAAGCACCTCGTGTATGGTTTGAACGGTTTCGTTCAGTGGTTGTTGCTGCAGGATTCACTCCTAGTGATCATGATCCTGCTCTCTTCGTTCACACCTCTTCTCGTGGACGCACCTTAATTCTGCTTTATGTTGACGATATGCTGATCACTGGAGATGATCCGGACTACATTGCTTTTGTCAAAGCACGCCTTTCTGATCAGTTTATGATGTCTGATTTGGGTACTCTCAGCTATTTTCTGGGCATTCAGGTTGAATCAACTGCTGCTGGTTACTATCTTTCCCAGGCCAAGTATATTCAAGATCTTCTTGCTCGCTCTGGCCTCACTGATACTAAGACTGCTGCTACTCCTATGGAACTTCATCTTCTCCTCTTGCTGATCCGACACGGTATCGTCATCTGGTTGGCAGCCTTGTCTATCTCACTGCTACTAGGCCCGATATTGCCTATGCAGTTCACATTCTCAGTCAATTTGTGAGTTCTCCTACCACAGTCCACTATGCTCATTTGCTTCGGGTATTGAGGTACTTGAGAGGTACAGCTTCTCATCGCCTTTTCTATGCCACCTCAAGTACACCGACACTTCATGCCTATTCAGATGCCACTTGGGCTAGTGATCCTGTTGATCGGCGGTCTGTCACGGGCTATTGTATTTTTCTTGGTGGTTCACCAGTGGCATGGAAGTCCAAGCGGCAAACTGCAGTTTCTCGATCTAGTGCTGAAGCTGAACTCCGAGCTCTTGCCACCACAACTGCAGAACTTATTTGGCTTCGTTGGTTGCTGGCTGATTTTGGTATTGAATCTGCTCAACCTACTCTTCTTCGTTGTGATAACACCAGTGCCATTCAAATTGCCAACAATCCAGTCAAGCATGAACTCACTAAGCATATTGGTGTTGATGCCTCCTTCATCAGATCACATTGTCAGTCGTCTACTATTGATCTTCAGTTCACACCGTCTGAACTTCAACTTGCTGATTTCTTCACCAAAGCTCAGACTAAGGATCAACATCAATTTCATATATGCAAACTAAATGTATCTGACTTTGTAAATTCTTAGCCACCTTTAGTTTGAAGGGGGGTGTTAGAGAGTAGTATATCTGGCCCATGTTGGCCTTTGGCCCATTAGGCCCATTCTTGTATATGTAACCTTGGAACCCTAATTCCTACACTATCTGGTCATTTCTCCAACTATTCTAACAATAACTATGTACAGACTACGATTTTTTACTAGAGAAAATTGAAACAAATAACTTTTGGGGAAAGAATATAAACAAAGTATCATATTTGCCCTCTAATCATAATTAATAACTTAATATGCAATGCCAACCAAGGCTAGAAGTAGTCCGTAGCAATTCTGTAAAGTACACATCCTTATCAAAAACAAAAACAAAAAAGGAAAGAAAATGTTAGGAGCTACTGGACGTGATGTAGCCTTGTAGGTTGTAGGACATCAAAGTATGCGCATCAGAGGTTCCAATCCATATGTTTATTCAAGTTGAAAAATGAAATTACGGAGTATGTAGGAAACAGACATGTGGCTAAAGATGGCAACATGTGTTCGGAAGGTGGCTTCAGAAGTGTTTGGCGTGAGTAGGGGAGGAAAACAAGAAGCGAAAGACACTTAGTGGTGGAATGACGAGGTGCAAATGGCTATTAAGGAGAAAAAGGAATGTTTCAAGCGCCTTCACCTTGATCGGAGTGCAGCCAATATCGAGGGCTATAAATTAGCAAAGAGGGCTGCAAAGAGAGCTGTGAGTGTAGCAAAGGGTCGTGCATATGATAACCTTTATCAGCGGCTAAGCACGAAGGAAGGGGAGAAGGATATTGGATGCAGAACGCAAGTACTGCAGAAAGAGTTAAAGCTCTGGCAATGGAATACTCAGATGCTGAAACCTTTTTTCAGCAACTGGATAGACTTCGTACTGTATATGATGATTATATGAAGTTGGTACAAGAGACTATACCTCTAGCAGAGAAGAACTTGAACCAACGTTTGGCAGATGAAAGTCAGAAGGCACAAACTTTTGATGATGTTAGTTTTCTGTTATTGACGCTATCCGCTTTCATGGCTAATTTTCTCTTATCAATACAACTCGAAACTGAATTATCTTCGGGCTCTGTTATGGATCTTCATAATGAATAGCTGTTTTTTAAGTATTTAATGCTCTTTCAAACGGGTCTATGAAATGGTCATTATTTAATTGACCATTTTTAAAAAAAGCTGCTGTTTGACATGGATTGTTTATGCACCCAGTTTTCCATTTCACAATTTGGGGAAAAAAACTTTCAAGATTTGATATTCTGATCATGCATTAAAGTAAAAAGTACATCTTTTCTTCAAAAAGATGGGACACAATGATGTTATTCAGGCCATGTATCAGTCATTTTCATTGAAAAAAAACTGACGAATTCATCTTGCCTTTGCCATTTTCTTTAAACCTTTGCATCAAGCTCGAAGTTGCTGTAAGAAAATCTGTATGCTGCTGTGGTTAGCTGATGTCATACTAATTTGCTTGGTATTTTTGAGATCACTACTATTTGCGAAAACATGAGCTGAGTCTTCTGTGACCACATTACAGCCGCACTGCTTCCTGACAAATTAGTCCCTCTTACTTAAGTAGCTCTTGCAGAGACATCATCAGTTGTAGTGTTATTTTACTAAGAGTGCTTTATATAATATATTTAAAATTTGTGGTATTTTTTCTATTTTGCCCTGATTTCAGTTTTGTTCCAGTAGTTCCATCTTTCGAGAAAGGTAGTTTTGCTTACATATCTATAATGTGGTCCCTGTTGCAGCTTTTGGGTGTTCTTGCCCAAGTTAAAATGGACAGGGATGCAGTGGAAGCCTTGTTAAAACCAACTGATACTATTGACAGGCATGTACTTGAAATACAACAGCTTGAAGAAGAAGTACAAGATCTTGAATATAAACTTGATTCTTGTGGCCAAGGTGTTAAATCTGTGGAGGAAATTCAACTGGAGCTGAACTCTGTGCAGAGGACAAGGTATCTTGATTTAGGGCATGTCTGCAGTATTCAATAGGACTTCATTATGCAAACAGACATATATTTGGAGAACAGCTCTAAGGAAACTAAATCTAACTATTAGATGGACAAAGGGAAAGCTAGTCAGATCAGGGATTTTTGTTAGTGCTCTTGGATAGAGCTTTGAATAAAAGATAGACTTCTCATGAAAGTCATGTTAAATTAGAACAAATAAGTTCAATGAATTTTACAGCATGGAAAATGGCACATCTTGAATTTTGCTAAACATTTATAGCTTCTTTATGTTTGTTATTTAACCAGTACGTGGCATCCAAATCAGATATACATAGACCTCCAAATCTATGTTGACATGATGTGTAAAAATATGTATAACAAAATAATAAAGTCTGAGGAAGGATGAGTTATTCAGAAGTAACTACATCTGAGGAAGCTACCAAATCATCACAAAAGGAAATAATAATCCTTCCATAGATTGCCTACAGTTTCAACTAGAAAGGAGAGTTGCCACAGTTAACAGAGTATTAAATAAGTGATATAGTTTGCACTATGCAGATATCATATCATTTGATCTTTCTGACTACAACTAATCATAAGATAAATTGTTAATAACAATCATAAGTCAACGCCTACCTTCAGAGAAGCAACAAGTTCCAACCAGGCAGACTTGTCCTCCTCAGTTTCTTGCTTAAGGCTGGAAAGAAATTTTATCTTGGTGTCCCGAACCTAGTCACAATACATTGTAAGGATTGCATATACTTTCCAGGAGTCCGAGTTGCAATAAGAGAAAAGAATTTTTATCTTATTAAACTAAAAATGATTTGATCATTATATCCATGTAACTGAAATTGACAACTATATAACCAGTATTAACATTAATAAAATATTACATGGATCGAAAATTATTATCCAGTGATGACCTTCCAAAGCAATTAAGTTTCAGTACGTAATGGAAGGAAGAAGAAGAAAAACTGAATTCCAGTTGAAGTGTGTACCAACCTCCTCAACTAACCGCTCAGATATGCTCTTTGTTCCAACTGAAACCCCCTTTTCTTTATCATCATTAACCTGCGATAACATAATCATATTGAATATGATGAATGTTGGAGTATATTGTATATAGCCCATAGGGCCCATGTATACTAGGCCCATAGAGGCCCATGTACATCAACCATATAACCCACCCTTCTAGGGTTGGAGGAATACACAGCAATTATTCCTCTATCAATGAACAATGAATGAATGTACAAAATATAGAGCACAAACATGTGTACAAAAAGCATCAGACCTGTACAGTGATCCCGAACTAGAGATCCAGAGAGGATCATCATAACAGCAACCATGTTAGAAAATAGGGAGCGGGCAATTTAATTTGGTGTTACTAACCTTTGGGGGTGGAACGGTATACGAGATACTATAAGATACTGGAGCATGCTGTTTTTGTTCATCTTTCTTGTTAAATGTGCTTACAGTGCCATAGGTTATGGACCCAACCAAAACAGCCCCAGCTGGAGCATTCTGCAAAGCAATCCACAGATAGCACAACAACAAAATCACATGATTGATAGTAGGGACATTGAATCAAAATATACATCAAGAGGATATATATATAGTTGTGCTATCTGTGGATTGCTTTGCAGAATGCTCCAGCTGGGGCTGTTTTGGTTGGGTCCATAACCTATGGCAGCCCTCCTCGCCGCCAAGACGGAGGCCGCCGCTGCCCAGACGCGTGCCCGCGAGGCTGCCCTGGCCTGGGAGCGGGAGCAGCTCGCGGCCGATGCGCTTGCTCGTCAGGTGGCCGAGGCGGAGCACTTCTTGCTCGCTTCCATGGGACAGCAGCCACCTTCTTCTGCTGCGGTTCCCGTGGTCGAGCAGGCAGCGTCTTCCTCTCGCCAGGCGCCGTCCACTGGTTCTCAGCTGGGTCTGACCGATCCTTCGGTCGCCCAGCTGCACAGCCAGGCTTCCGGCGTGCTCCACATCAAGCACCTCGTCTCGGTCGTCCTCGACCCGATGTCTCCCTCCTACGCCCGCTGGCGTGATCAGGTCCTCATCGCCCTCCGCCGCTACGTCCTCGACGACCACGTCCTTCTCGACACGCCAGTCGAGGCGCGTGACATGACGTGGCAGCGTCTTGACTGCGTCGTCATGTCCTGGATCAACGGGACCATCTCCCTTGATCTCCAGGACCTCGTCAGGACCCGCGACGGCACGGCTCGCCAGGCGTGGCTGGCCCTCGAGGGGCAGTTCCTCGGCAATGCCGAGGCTCGTGCCCTTCAGCTCGACGCCTCCTTCCGCACCTTCGAGCAGGGGGACCTGTCTGTGAGTGAGTACTGCAGGCAGATGAAGACCAAGGCTGATGGCCTTCGGGAACTTGGGTACCCGTTGGAGGACAACATCCTGGTGTTCAATGTGATGAGGGGGCTCAACAGTTCTTTTGAGCACCTCCGCACATGGATTCGCCGCCAGAAGCCGTTCCCCTCCTTCCAGCAGGTGTGGGATGACCTCGTCCTGGAGGAGATCACTCGGGGCCACGCGTCCACCGCCCCCC